>WNYA01000492.1:72316-152308 GCA_019512145.1 Engystomops pustulosus | reverse complement strand
AGGGGGGTTACAGGTGTGACGACTTACCCTTAGCATAACTCAAAAATATGGTAGGGGTACAATATCCATCACCCCCACTTTGTTTAAAACTGTTAATAGACAGAGAACGCAACAGGAAACAAACAGCGCCATTCTCAAGGTAGTGGCCAAGATGGGTAATTGCAGCTTAACTCTCATTAAAAGGAATAATAATAACACTAGTAATAATTGGCAAGCTCTGTGCAGCGCTGCGTAATCTGTGTGCGCTGTATAAATAAAGGAAATATTATTAATTATTTATTATTATAACTCACGTTGAAAGGAATAAGAGATGATCTGCATTGACCTTGTCTGACCTCTTGTTATTATAATACTATTCTGCATAAAAGAAAGGGAACAAATTTTGTTTCTAAAATTTAATACAACATATCAGTACATTAAAGGAAACCTTCCATCCACTGATTAAGGTAGATCCGGTGGTAGGTGCCTCTAACGTGTATAAGGATAGTACTTTTAAGGGTTAATCCTTTAGTCCCCTTTATCTTTTTTCAGCTTTAATTGTGGTAGTATGCAAATTTACCAAAGAGGCTTCTGGGACATGGAGTAACTGGAGCTGAGGCTACACGGTGCGGCTACTCCATGCCCCAGTAGCCTCCTCGATCCTTCTACCCAGAAATATACAGAGCGCAGCTACGGGGACGGAGTTACTCCTGGAAACCCCCTTTAAACAGATTGGGGCACAGTTACTTACCCGTCCTGTCGCAATCCCCGATCCGGACTGTCCAATGGAGATGAAGTCCGGCACGACTCATGTAGCTCATGTGCCTGATATCCTGCATGTGTCACTTCCCCGCTGAGGTCCGACAGAGGTCACCTTCTTCTTCCCGGTGCTTGTAAGTGCACTGTCTTGTGACACAAATTTGAATGTTAAACCCCGCGCTTAGTCCGAATCTGTTGGGTTGTCCGATGGCACCCCCCTGATTTGCGTCACATGAAAGTCGCCGCGATTGTGCCAAAATCTGATCGAGTGCGCCAAAAACCCCTGTTAAAAGCACAACATGGAAATCGTCAGTAAACCTGGCGAAAATGCACTCCGTGGACCCTTAGTACATGAACCCCATTGTGTCGATAAAGCAAATCATTTATTGTTTAGGGGTGATCTATAAATCTATAAATTATTTTGGGGTAATAAACTCAGTAAGTGCCACCCTCCTTTTATCCAGCCCCTACTCATAATTCACCAGCTGAATGTATAAAAAAGAGTTTGCAGACTTCAGAATCCGACTACATAGTTACTGTTTGTAGTCTGTAACCATGGAGACCCATACGTTTCAAACTCAAACTCTAAAAGATACGGAAGGTGATTTTAACTTGAGACTTTTTGCAGAATTGCCACTTATTTTACATTTGAGACGCATTTTGTGCACTGCAAGAACTTATTGCCTAGTTGTACCCCATAAAAAGAATTAAAGAACAGATTTTACAGTCGTCAAACATAAAGATAAGTGATTTCAAATACCTTTGGTTTTATTCTGTAATGGCTCCGAGCGCATTGATTTCATCTTGGATGGAGCAGCCACAGAGGTCATCGGAGGTCGTGATAAATTTCCATTGAGGAGGTGCCATGGGCGCTGTCACGGGGGTCCCGAGGGGTACTTACCTCTTCTCCCCCATCAAGGTCTCTCTACATCTCCTGAGCTTTATGGGTCCGTTTTATCTCCGCAGTAAATGTGGTAATGACTTCTTGATTCTTTACGAGGCCGTTCTCCGCCGTGTAGGACCCGTTGGAGCGCTCTGGGGCTTATTTGATAAAGCAACTGGAAAAGCAGAATGCAAACAGAGGATCCGCGCTCTCGGCAGCCGCATTCATAATGCAATAATTGCAGCGTTAGGAAGTTTATTAGTTTATTAAATATCCTGAGCCCTTCTGCTCCGCTGGTAATTAACGTCAGGTTTAACTTGGCATTTTGACTACCGCGGTTTCGGAATGATTCGTGGAAACGGATTTGGAAGTTTCAATTCATTGGAGCCTATAAAAGGGAAAGGATTCATTGCACGGAGGAGTCATCACCTCCCGGTGTCATCAGAACTTATCCCTATGGAGAACTAGGGATTCACAAACAATCAGAGTCAACAATACATTTCACCCAGGATAATTTTTTATCAGGAATTTTCACAAATTTCCAAATTGTATCAAATCAGAAACTAGTGTTTTTCCTGCATGGATCAGCAGAGGCTGGGAAAAGTTAAACATTTTGGGGGACAAGTGAGGATGGAGACTCAGTGGGATGATGCCAATGTGAGACTGAGGTTCCTTGGAGCACCATATAAAATTACTCGGGTGCCCATCCTCTGTCATCTGGAAGAAATAGACTCTAGTAGAGTCCAAATTAGATTATTTTCTGCTGTATCTCTGGGGTCCAGAATGAGGTATCAGAGGGCCCACTGGGGGATCCTCCGATTCTTTTGTGGGCCAGTCCAACACTGGATGACTCAACACTAGATCCTGGTCCCTCATATATGGTGCCATGAAAATCTGACCTGGTGAGGGACACCAAGATTTTCCCAGAGACCATTCAGCAGGACACTCTGGTAAGCAGTACAGCTTCCCCTTTAAGGTCCATAGCCATAGCCAGCAGTACCAGGTCCTGGTCCCTCCTTTCAATGTCCTGTAAATCTTGCCAGGTCCAGGATTCTGGCTTTTTACTGTTTATTTAGGGTTCAGTGGGAAAACTATACAAAGCCAAATGACTATCCCTTTAAGGTCCCTGTTTGTAGCCAACCACATCAGCCTATACCGCGCTGTCTGACTATCCCTTTAAGGTCCCTGGTCGTAGCCAACCACATCAGCCTGTACAGGATCGGAGCTGTGTGACTATCCCTTTAAGGTCCTGATCTCTGACCCGGCTGAGCTTGTCCATCTTTTTTGGCATCCTCTACCTGGATGGGGCAACCAGCTGCTGAACAGGCTCCTCGTGATTTAGCTATTGTCTGGAGCTGCAGTACAGCGCTATAGTCTATATGAGTGTTATTATCCCGTAATATGAGGCTAAAGGGGGCGATTATCTGAACATCAAGGCCTAGTTACAAGTGCACAGGGCACTGCAGTGTGTGGGATGGGGCATAGCCATATTTTGTTGACTGTAGTGAAGGTAAGTCCCCCAGCCCACACACCTACCTGCAAGGGATTTCCCTGCACACCTGCTGTACAGAATTGCAGAGACACACCTGCTTTACTTTCACTTTTCTTTCTGTTATTGTGTATAATCTGTTACATTATATACAAAATATTACAGTCGTGTAGATACAATAATCCCGCTACATGGAACAACGTGCAGCAGGTCAAAGGGAGAATCACAGCCCCAAAAACTACCACCATATTCCCAACACCTTTATATATTGTCCATATAATGTTACTATACAGCATCCAAATAATAGCACTACATCAAAGGAAGAACCACATACCCCAAAATCCTGCCATATTCCCCAACACCTTTATATATAACTACATCTGTATCAGGGTCCGAAATATAATTTACTTTATGCATCTGCACCCAAGTAATTCTCTATCTATCATCTCATACAGTGCCTACAAGTAGTATTCAACCCCCTGCAGATTTAGCAGGTTTGATAAGAAGCAAATAAGTTACAGCCTTCAAACAAGAGCAGGATTCATTAACAGATGCATAAATCTTACAAACCAAAAAGTTATGTTGCTCAGTTATATTTTAATAAATTTTAAACATAAAAGTGTCGGTCAATTATTACCGTATTTTCCGGGCGCACCGGAATATAAGGCGCATTAGTCCGATGCGCCTTATATATGCTATTAATAATTCCATATATAAGGCGCATCGGATACTATAGGCGCAGGGTCGGGGGCGTGGCGGAGGTCCGGGGGCGGAGCGGAGACCACACGGGACGAGACGCAACACGCCGCCGAGAGAGACGCGGAACGCGGGGAAGGTGAGCGGGGAAGGTGAGGGGAGGTAAAGAATAGAATACTAGACATAGTCCCGCTAACCGGAGACAGCAGATCTCAGCGGGAATGCAGACCACGGCGAAGATTGTTCGTGCTGCGTGGTCTGCAGTTCCGCGTGGAGATCTTGCTCTCAGGAGCGGGGACCTATGTAAGTAGGGTCCGCTTCCTCATATAGCGGCGCACCGGACTATAAGGCGCACTTTGGATTTCCAAGAATCCAAGGCTTTTAAGTGCGCCTTATAGTCCGGAAAATACGGTATTCAACCCCTAGTTTTACTTGTGTGAAACACCTTGTTTGCAAACAGTAATATCGTTTTTATAAGAGCTGATCAGGCCGGCACAGGTCTCGGAGTTATCTTGGCCCACTCCTCCATGCAGATCTCCTCCCAAGTTATCTAGTTCTTTGGGTGTCTCGGTGGATTTAACTTGAGCTCCTTCCACAAGTTTTCAATTGGGTTAAGGTCCAGAGACTGACTAGGCCACTGCAACACCTTGATTTTTTCCCTCTTGAACCAGGCCTTGGTTATCGTTGTGTGCTTTGGTCGTTTCTTGTTGGAGATGAAATGATGACGCATCTTAGATCATTGATGGAGGAGCGAGAGGTTCTTGCCAAAATTCCAAGTAGGCCTGCTATCCATCTCCCATGGATCAGACCAGATGGCCGCCCCTTGGCTGAGAGCAGCCCCACAGCATGAATGCGCCCACCACCATGCTTGACTGTAGGGATGGTATCTGGGGTCGTATGCAGTGCCATCCAGTCCACTGTGTGTGGTTGGCACCAAAGATCTCGATCTTGGCCATCAGACCAGAGAACCTTGAACCAGCTTCTCGAGTCCTCCAAGTGATCATGAGCAAACTGTAAATGAGCCTTGACATGACGCTGTGAAAGTAAAGGTACCTTACGCTGCTCGTCTGAATGGAGACCTTGCGGTGGAGTACCGTAACGTATGGTATTGACTGAAACCAATGTCCCCACGCCATGAGATCTTCCCGGAGCTCCTTCCTTGTTGTCCTTGGTTAGCCTTGATCTCTTCGGAAAGCCTGGCCCCGGCACGGGAGGAAACTTTTCAAGGCGTCCAGGCCGTGTAAGGTAAAGTATTCCATAGCCTTCCCTTGTTCCGGATGAATGCTCCCAGCCCGATTTGGGGATGGTCACACATAGTCGAAAAGGTGGAAAAACAGATAATGAATCCAAACATTGTGAAGCTCGATTGTTTTCTTTGTGCGTAACTACTCTAATACTTTAGGTAACCCAACACAATTCTGGTGGTTTGGAGTAGCTGCAATAATAATTGGACTCATGTTTTTGTTGAATAATATTATAAATTTAACGAAGCAACAAACTTTTGGTTGTAAGAAATTTATGCATCTGTATTAAATCCTGAAGCCCCTTGTAGAGGAGGTCACTGTGGTGCTGGGTGTCACAACACTGGGTGCGCTCGGATGTGATCTGTCATCTGGATAGCATAGCATCGATCGCATATCGTGTCTACCTCTATCTATCTATCTCCTATCTATCTATCTCCATCTATCGATCTATCTCTCCTATCTTCTATCTCTATCTATCTATCTACTATCTATCCCATACTTCTATCTCATATCTACTATCTATCTATCCTATCTACTATCTATCTATCTATCATCGCCCTATCTACTATCTATCTCCTATCTATCTATCTATTCTATCTATCTATCTATCTATCTATCTCCTATCTATCTATCTACTATCCCTTAACAATCTATCTATCCTAATCTATCCTATCTCTATCTCCTATCTATTATCTATTATCTATCTATCTATCTCCTATCTTTTCTACCCCTATCTACTATCTATCTATCTATCTTTCGATCCTATCTATCCTTAATCTATCACTCCTAATCTATCTATCTTATCTCAATATCTTGCCTACCTCCTATCTATCATCTATCTATCTATCTATCATCTCCTCCTCCTATCTATCCTAGCTATCTATCTATCTATCTCTCTACTAGTCCTTCCTATCATCATCTATCTATCTATGATCTATCTCTCTATCTAGCGATCTCCTATCTATTCTATCTATCTATCTATCTACCTATCGATCTCTTCCTAGCTTTCTTTCTAACATTCCTATCTTCTTCTATCTATCTATCTTCTATCTTATCTCCCTATCTATCGATCTCTATTCTATCTAGCTCATCCTCATATCTTTCATCTCTCATCTCATATCTTTCTACCTACCCTCCTATTTCTATATCTACTATTCCTTACCTCTATCTCTACGTTGCCCGTGCCTCTAGTCTTAGTCTGGTAAAGCGCCGACTCCTATCTATCTATCTATCTCCCTCGATTATCTATCTATCTAGCTATCGATCTATCTCTCTATCTCCTATCTATCTATCTACTCCTATCTATCTATCTATCTCTCTATCATCTATCTCTATCTTTTCTAATCTTTCTACCTCCTATCTACTATCTATCTCCCTATGATCTATCTATCTATCTAGTCTCCTATCTAATCTATCTCCTATCGATCTATCTATCTCTCTCCTATCTTTCTACCTCCTATCTATCTATCTATCTCCCTACTCTATCTAGATCTATCTAGCTATCTATCTATCTATCTATCTAGCTCTCTGTCGAGATCTATCTAATACTATCATCTATCTCCTATCGTTTCTACCATTTCTTTCTAACCCTACCTCCGATCTATCTATCTAGCTGGTCTATCTAAATGAATACAATCTGCGCTATCTAAATCTATCATATCTACCTCAAAAACATCAATCTATCCCCCTATCTAATCGATCTATCTGGTATCTATAAGGTAGCCGGTATTCTTAGCACTCGTCGGTTAGTCGGCCTTCTATCTCAATTCTAGGCTATCCCATATCGTATCTATCTCTCCTCTATCTCTCTCATAGCTATAATCTATCTCCTATCTTTCTACCTCCTATCTATCTATCTATCAATCCCTATCTTCTATCCTATCATCCTATCTCTATCTATCTATATCTAATCTTCTATCATCTATCTCCTAGTCTATCCTTGCTATCTATCTATCGTACTATCTCTATCTATCGCCTATCTATCTATCTAGCTATCTAATCTAATCCTTTCCTAAGATGTAATGGCTCTATCACTTCTAATTCTCCTCCTCTTTCCCTCTCCCCTTCTATCGGGCAGATGGCTTCCCTTCCTCTCCTTAATCAGATTTATATTCGTTGTTTTGATTTCATGTGGATGATATTAGGCATTACGGTCTCCAATAACTACAACAATTTAATCAATAACAATCCGTCTTCATTCTGGCGCTCCCCCCCTCCTCACACTCCCTACCTTCACTTCCTCTGCCTCCTCCTCATCATCTCCTTTTCAAACTCTCACCTTGGCACTGCTCTCTGTATCTCCTCGCGTCCCCAACCCACTTTTTTATGATATAAATAAATCCTAAAATGGATTTAAGGACTTTTGGCATAAAGAATATTCAATCATGGTTATATCTTACGCACCCATGGAGAGGAGACTACAATCAAAACTGTAAGGATCCATATCATTCTACTACTACTGTTTTATATACCCTTACCCCACCCCCTGCATGGGGCGCTAGGGCCGCACTCAGGTCACGGCCATTCAGTGTGTATGAGAGAGAAGGGTTGTCCTGCGGCGACCATCCTGAGTGATCGTCTGATGCTTGGCTCGCAATAGGACCTTTTCATACATGATATATTGAGAGTCAAGGACCACATATACTTATCTTAACTTACCCCAGTTCCATTCGCGTCTCCACAACTGCTTCTTCTCCTTCTCTCCGACGTAGTGTTCAGGTCTTTCCCGTCGATCAACAAGTCCTGCGCCCGATGTCCACCAGGTGCAGCTGCTGCGCTCTAATCCGCCGAGTGTCAACCGGGAATTTTCATCTTCTTTTCATCCGTGGTCGCATGTGAGTATGGCCCTTTCGACCCATTTTACACATAACAAAGAAATATGTGCGTTTTTTTGTTTCCTAGCCTGGTCTTTCGGTTTTTTCCGATGGCCAACGCCCCCGATTTCCTTGCGTTCATGCCAGCGCCGATTCTGCCACAAACCCAAATCGCTTGCGCCAAAATCCCGTGGCAATTCAGGAAAATCCGGCGCAAATTCGTTGAAATTATTCGGGTAACCACGTCAGGAAATTGCGAATCGGGGCCCTTAGTAAGTTACCCCGAGTGTTTCTTACAGGGAATCCTTGTCATCACTTTTTCACAAATACAGTAAGTGGAAGGTTCCTATAGAGCCCTAGGTCCCTATCTCTTACCTTTAAAGCTAAAATTTGTTTTTCCTCACATCCCCATAAAATCAGAGCTATAAACTTGCCTGGTATTTATTGATCTAATACAGCGAGTCATAACACTAAGGTCACTGTGACCAAGGTTACAATCATCACAAGGTCCTTTAGCCTATTCCATTATCTAAACAAAACTGCACCCCTGCCATCTCCTGACCACATAAAAAACATTTCATGTGATTTCTGGTTCCTTTAAGGTTCCCTTGTAAGTCCGTGTGAAGCCTATAGATATCTATCAAAGGTTCTGATACTTTGTAGTAAGCCTTGTTAGAACCAAGGTTTGTTCTGGGGATATAAATATTTTCCATTTCAGGTTTCCCACCCACAACGAATGCACATCATCATTTTATAAAGGTTCTAGAATTATGGCCATCCTAGTTTGTTTCTTTGTGGTTTTCGGATTCTTCGTAGCATGAAGAAAGACCACCTCGGTCCATTCTTCCCTAGACCCTGGGGGGTGTAGGCAAGATGCAGAACTCCTAATGGGATAGCATAGTTAGTAGGGGCTCTATATCTTGTCGCCGGCGAATGTGCTAGTGACCCTTGCTGGGATCTGAATGTACTGACTGTGCGGGTGCCTAACATGCTCTGTTATCCTCGCTCTTGAGGAGTTCTGATCTCCTAGAGTTTGTGAAGTTATTCTCCGTCAGTACTTGGCGCACTCAGTACCCTCATGTGCAGCGATGGGGAGTGAAGTTCTCAGGTGAGATATTTTGGTCTTTTTGTCTCCTTATCCTGGGGAAGGATCTTATAGTCCATATATTGGGGCCGCAAACTTGCCACACACCTTCTCAGTGCGGGCAGGCGGACCTGCTCACTGACTTTTGGTGACAATTGCTGAGACTTGTTGTACCCAGCACCCGACCGTCTGATTTTGGATGTCTGATCTGATCAATTGTATATATAATGCGGTCTTTTTCTTTGTTTCTGCCGGTCTTAAATGAACTGCTACCCTAGGTGTTACCGCACCACTAGTACTAGCAGGCCAGCCCCCTAGGGTCGGGGGGATGACATGTCGCTTTCTGCTTCTTGCTAAGAAATTATTTCCCAGTTCTATTTATGGAATCTCTCACCTATTTGTCCTTATAAAAAAATACGCTCATCAAAAAATCCTGAAAGTGATAAGTCAGGTTCAGTGTTGCAGGGTTGTGTCGATCTTCGGATGCTCATCTTTGGTTCGCATGCCCACCTCAATAACATGCTACTCTTGGTGCATATTAAAGGATAGGTTCTTTCAGATCACCTTGAAAGCATTATTTCTGGAAATACAGCAACTCTCTCTTGAACATCGTAAATTCTGTGACAGCTCCTGGCCTTAGCTGCTGTGTCCCCTCAGTTTCGATAGTTCACAGAAACTCATATGAGGAGTATGAATAGATGAGATCCTTATCTTAAAAAGTAACCTCACGTAAAAAACATGCTTTTTGGTATTATTGAATAAAAGAGAGGCAGTTCTAGAAAGACTTTTCGATCCGCTTAATGGAACCTGTAGAGGGCTGGGTATGTAGTGGGGGTATCCGCCATCCTGAGATCCTAGGCTTCCCGTTTACAACCGCTGATTAAAGTCGGTTGACCCTACTTTTTGCGATAATTTGATATTGTTTTGGTGTACTATAAAACAGTACATATGTTTCCTAATATAATTCTCTGTATGCACCCTAACTCCTCTGCTTGCTGTCTTTAGCATAGAAGCTCATTGATTCCTTCCAATGTATGAACATCTGTCCCCCTGGTCACTTATGATAGTCACAACGACACAGGTGCACGAGTCCGTTATTATCACTAAGAGTAATCAAGCCCTGTTATCATAACGGCTCGTGTACTGTGTGACATCACATGATCCAGACCAGATACCTGTCCACTGGATAAGAAACATTGGAGCTTCTATAGCACGATCAGCACAGAGACTAGAAAACAATAGAATTTGATTACCGAAACTATGTGGGAAAATTGTATCTCACTTTTTCTTGATACAAACCATTTGCCTGATAAATGTGTAACATCCCTTTAAATTTCACTTTAAACCCTGCAAATGCTCTTTATCTCCGGTCGTCATGTGACCTCATGGCGTTGTGTATTGGCTAATCTCTGGCGATGCACCTGAGTAACCAGCAACGTCCTCCATTAGTTTGCTTGAGACCCTCATATGCGATCAATACTCATATTTAGACACCAGACCATTACGCCCCTTCCGACCCGTTCTCCGTGTACATTATCAATTTATTCAGACGCGGCAAGTCGATTAAAGACTGTTATTTAGCGAGCTCGGGGACTATTGCTTCCGAGACAGTCAGCGTGCTGCAAGCGGCTACCGCATCTTCTCAGTAAGACGCGCCTGTGTGTACAGATCGATTGATTATAAGTTAATGGCCGTAGGGACTGAACATGACAAGAACGCTCATATTCGCCCCCGTGTGAGATTACTCTGCGCAATATACCTGAGGGCGAAGGCTGACGCTTGCGTGGAGCGCGGCATAAGCGTGAGGACAAAGTGCCAGTCGATGGTTTATATCGTGATGGGTATAGGTTTTAAAGGGGAGTCCCCCAAGTCACGGAATAACCCCCTTGTTGATTTACAGTTCCGATATAGTGAGTGGTGTTCGTTCCTCGTGTGCACTGTCCATCCCATAGACAATGTGAATCTGGAAGCCCCACTTTTTGTGCGTTCCCAAAATAATGTATAAAACCCGCTCTTTAGGAAGCATACAGTATCTTCCTCTCTGCTGGTCCTTCCTTACCTGATAGCAGTGTATATAGACCCTCATCTCTTTGAACGCTGCATCCTGCCTGCCACTGTCATGTGTCAGATTTATTTTTCTCTAGTGTCGTGTCTGCTATCGCTTCCATGATCCCTCACGGTAAAAGGCATCTGACAATGGGGCAGTGAATGGAGTAGTTTCTCTACCTGCTCGGTATGAAAGTTGAGATTCTCCCTTCTCATTGGGGCTCATGTTAGTAAGCGGGGGCCACTACGGATTACCCATCTGACGAATTACTTCCGTTTGTGACCTGTCATTTTAACAGGGGTTTTTGGCGCATCGTGACGGATTTTGGCGATCGTTTGTGCCAGCTTTTCCCCGACAGAAATCAGGGGGGGGGGGGGCGGTCGTCGGACAACCCCAACGTATTCGGATTACCTCTGTGATTTACCTTTAGTAATTGGGTCACAAAATGCAACGCGGAATAAGAAGTGAACTTCCAGGGGACTCTTGGTGGGGAAGCTAGCTATGTTCACGGAACATCGGGGCCCGCATCACTTCATGAATCGCCTCCGGACTTCATCTCGTCGGAACTCGTCCCGAATCGTGGATCGGACAGGACCCATGTAATATAAAATTTGCCCCATTTAATCCTTTTTTTAAAAAAAAAAATCTCAAAGCACTACGTACTACATCAGGGAGGCTTTATTGGTAATCTTCTCCATTACAACTCTGTTGTGACTAAATCAGCCTGTCTATCATCAGCATGCAGCTGTGATAGGATCTTGTGTGCTTCCTCAGACGGAACAGGATGCACCATGAGATGGTGAACCCTCAGATTACGGATTGTAGCGGGAAAAGCTGAATACTGTTGCAACACAGAAGGAAACGACGCCAGGGATCGCTAGAGTATCAGGCTTCCTGATGAACTCTAAGGATCTTTGCTAGAGTAATTGTTCACTGCTCACTATCTCTGTTTCTTCTCAGGATGAGTCCACCTAAAGTGTAAGTCCTACAACTTTCTGATCTATCTTTGTGTAGGGATTTCCACCATTTGTCAAGATCGTAACGCGATGTCTGGTTTGAGGAGACCACTGATTGGCTGAATCAATCCATCATTGATGAAGACCACCACAACCTGTAACTCGGCGACCCCTGGGGTCCGCCGGGACCGATATATCACGTTCTCTCATTGATCTAATGGTGATTATTGGGCCCCGTATAATTTAAGACTCCTCCACCCCCTGAGGAGGGTGTGCAGGTCTGTAGATAGCAGTGGTGAACGCTTATTGGGGGCAGAGAAGGCAAAAACGGAGAAACGGAGCGAAAAAAAGCGAAGCTCCGAGCGAAATTATCGCCAGTTATTTGTATTGTGTGATTGTATTAAAAAAAATATCGGCGCCATGCCTCGGAGCCGTTCAAACAATGGCGTTGTCTGATGGAAGATCAATTATCCTCCGAACAATAAATTGGGCCGAGTGATTTAACCCAAGACGGATAGGCTGAAAAACTGGTAGAGGCATCGGTTATCATGTGAGTAATTATATTGTAAGACTTGATGGTTATACTTGAGGACCGCATCTAATCGATGGCGCGCTCTTCAAGGGATTGATACTGCAACAATTGTGTCCTAAGTGGTTATCATTTACAGATGTTTAATTGTCAGCGCGCCGACTTATTAACCATTCAGACATCGCGCGGCGCTGGAGAACTTGTGTATTAACAAACGCAATAGAGCTTGAGGCAAGGATTCGTTCTTAAATGGGGGTGTCTAGTAGTGGAGGTAAATTGAAGGAGTCCGTCATTTGAGTCCTTATCTTTAGTTGTTTGGAGCAGCTGTTTATGCTGGAGGACCCCTCCATTACAAGCTTATTATTGAAGTAGAGTGTAATGCTTCTTATGTCCTCTTGGGGCGAGTGCAGGGAATTGAACAGTCACTGTAGGTTCCCTTCAATTATCAAAGCCATCCACGCAGAGATACTTTGTGATGAAGCGTAGGGCCTGTCCTTGCCGCAATTAAGGGGGTCAATCCACATAGTTAGGAAGACGCAGTTTTTTACAGTCCCGTAATACGCAATATTTTACAACTTTCCGGCAATTAATAATGACTTCCAGACCCATCATCGTTCAGATCCGGATACAGCAGCTGACAGATTTCTCATCTCTAGTCCTAAGCTAGAAAAGATAACCAAACAAGCGCTATGTGGCCGCCGCCATCATTGGATGGGTCCAACACTCCTCCCCCGTGTGACATCATTGGAGTCGCCGATCTCATAGAGTACCAGTATGGACTGACATGGCTGATGGCAAGTCTATTAGAAATCAGTCTCATTAAATTAGAATATCCTGTGGTATTTCAGTATATTGACAGCAATCAGACCCCCTCAGGGTTAAAGTACCCTAAGGGCTTAATATAAGATTGAAAAATAAAAATTAAAATTTTTAAAACTAAACGTAAACAAATGGAAAAGTGAAATCCACCCCCCTTTCCCTAGAGCACTACTGCAAAAAAGTGGAAACCATAAACATTGTCGGGTACCGTCACGTCCCCAAATGTGCCCTCTAATTCTACCGAAATCTCAAAATGGTTATTCCCTGGCTGTGAGATCAAAAACCAGAAAAAATAAGCCCAAATCGCCACTTTTTTTGGCGCCATTTTCTATCGCCATGAAAATTTGCATAAAAAAGTAATCAAAACAATCCTATAGATTCCAGATTGGTAATAAATTAAAACTTCACAGCCTCCCAAAATAAAAGGACACCAACAGTAAAGTTGCTAAAAAGGTTATCTGGCCCAGAATTTGGCAGACAATGGACATTTTTTTTTCGCAAATGTTAGTACACATAAATCTCTCTTGTCTAATGTCAAATAAAAGGTTATTGTCCTAAGGTTTTCCTCAACAACAAGGCGGTACTCAGGGCGGGCATTGGAGTGTAGTGTTCGCAATTGGGGAGTCATTGAATCCGGTATAAGTCCAATGGTACTTCTGCACTTCCAAGTGGGGGGGACAAAGGTGGAGACGGCTTCTGCAACGGAGACAGAGACAAACAACTCTGACCAGGAAGGGAATCCGTCCTGCCCGGGTGGCATCGAAGGATCTGCCCTGCTCGAACTATACCGTACATCCGGAGCAGGATACGAGTCTGTCTGAGCATAGGTGTTTCTAGGCCAGGTGAAGCTGAAGGACTGAGTTCATACTCTCCTTCACTGAGTGGAGCTGAAGGAAGATTTCGTGTAGAAAATGCCGCGTGCGGACAGTATGTCGTAAGTCGCCTCTCAGGCTGCAGCACGATATCAAGATTAAACGGTGGCGGGCTCTGGGAAACGATTGCAGCAGTAGTCACGCCACAGTCCTATGAACGCTACTGAAGCGGGCAAATCCTTCCTTCAATGCCACTATAGTCCTCGGTCCAAATTGAACTGGTGAGGCGGTCCTATAAAAATCGATTCTTATATACATGGTGGACTCTGTGGCGGAGATGCCCGCCATCCTCCCTCACAACACGAATCTCTGCTTTCAGGTCAGTGAACGCAGAACCTTTTCTCTGAAGTGACACTAGTTTTGTAAACTGTGGTTTCACT
Source organism: Engystomops pustulosus (assembly GCA_019512145.1). Classification (NCBI taxonomy): domain Eukaryota; kingdom Metazoa; phylum Chordata; class Amphibia; order Anura; family Leptodactylidae; genus Engystomops; species Engystomops pustulosus. The sequence continues at coordinate 137,758 of WNYA01000492.1, read as the reverse complement.
TACAGTTACAGCGTATTTTTCGGACGCCGTGATTATAAGGCTGCTCCATCAAGTAAATGCCTGCTAAAACTCTAGGGTTGCCTTATATAAGGCGCACCAGGATTATAGAGGATGAAAGACCAACAGGTGGACCCACGAAACCTGTGCACAGCAATTCAGGGCAGGCGTTGTCTGTAACGTTGTAAGTGATGCGGCTGGTTACTATAGGGTAGAGGAGCGGGCAATCGACTAGGATCTAAAGGTGTCGAGCGAGATATAGTTTAATGACACGCAGCAGGTTGCATGCCTGTGCAGCATGTACAAGGCCAGTTGTTTACGTCGTAAGGAATACTGTTCATATATAAGGGCACTGACTCTATAATGCGTCACCCGGATTATAAGGATGAATGACCACAGGTGTCGATACCTTGTACACAGTTACAAAAGGCAGTTTTGTCGTAAGTACGGCGTTCATATATAAGGCGCACGTGGACTAAGGCGGCAGACCTTTGATTCGAGAAATATCAGGATTTTTTGTGGCGCGTTTATAGTCCAAAAAATATTATAAAATGTGCTGATGCACAAAGATTTCTATGAACTGTGCTACTCCTTGTGAGCAATCATTGTGTGCCTAACTGTGAGTGTCATCACCTGTTCTGGGACCTTAGAGGAGGACCTATTCAAACATAGGTCACTGCAACATGAAGTGACACTCATATGGGGCTGCTGTGGCCTGCAGCAACTGACTGAAATATGTCCGCACATGTTGCGATAATGAATACCAACTGCATGGGTCGCACTTGTATTCGTTATAACGAGGACCGGGGGGAAGGAAAAGTGGGGAGGGGCGATATACGAGGACTAGTAAACTTTTACAGACTCTTGAGAATAGATTCTTGATGATCATGACCCAATAGCAGTTGTACATGATGTGGGCCACCGCATATAGTTTCATAAACAAAGTTCAACAATAGATCGTCCAATAACCTCTTCTCGCGCTAGGTGCAGCCACCATTGACTCGACCGACAGCATATGAGGCTAAGCCTTACATGTGCCATCATCGTTGTAATGTGACATGTTCACAGGCTATGTGATATCCATGGTTCCTTCCCTCTAAAATCAACTGTTCAAATTATGCTAATGAGACAGCAGCAGTGCAAATCTGGTAAGCGTGTGCCAAGACCGGGCCTGCGATGCTGTTGTTTTCACAGTTATTAGGAACAGAGGGATGGGACGTGATGATGAGCATGGGGGAGATATAACATGTAACAGCCCTCCGTGGAAGCAATGACATTTAGAGATCTCTGGTAAACAAAACAAGCGCCTAGACATACTTAGCAATTATCTAATATTACTATAGAAAGAAGGAGTCATGGATAAAAAATCTAATGAAGGATCCCGGTGCCTGATAAATCTATGTAATGTAACCCTGGAATTATTCAGTAGTGGATCCTGAGTTGGGAGGATGGTGGAGCATAGACAATGAGGTCCTGTTATGTTTCACGTTGTATAAAACCGGCATTGCCCTGGTGTCAAGTGGGGTCAGATGCTTTACCGATTTGATATGGCATATACACATGCCCCGCAATATCTATCTATCTCCTATCTTTCTACCTCCTATCTATCTATCTATCTCCTATCTATCTATCTATCTATCTATCTCCTATCTATCTATCTCCTATCTATCTATCTATCTATCTCCTATCTTTCTACCTCCTATCTATCTATCTATCTCCTATCTATCTATCTATCTATCTATCTATCTATCTATCTATCTATCTCCTATCTATCTATCTATCTCCTATCTTTCTACCTCCTATCTATCTATCTATCTATCTATCTATCTATCTATCTATCATCTATCTATCTATCTATCTATCTATCTATCTATCTCCTATCTATCTATCTATCTATCTATCTATCTATCTATATCCTATCTATCTATCTATCTCATATCTATCTATCTCATATCTATCTATCTCCTATCTATCTATCTCATATCTATCTATCTCCTATCTTTCTACCTCCTATCTATCTATCTATCTATCTCCTATCTATCTATCTATCTATCTATCTCATATCTATCTATCTATCTATCTATCTATCTATCTCCTATCTATCTATCTATCTATCTATCTATCTATCTATCTATCTCCTATCTATCTATCTATCTATCTATCTATCTCTTTCCTAGATGTAATGGCTCTATCACTTCTCCTCTCCCCTTCTATCGGGCAGATGGCTTCCTCTCCTGTTATCAGATTTATTTCTTGTTTTGTTTCATGTGAATGGATATTACTGTCTCCAATAACTAACAATCCGTCTTCATGCTGGCGCTCTCCTCCCGGTGCACGGCTCACTCCGCGTATCAGGACAGTCACTCACTTTTTATGATATAAAATAAATCCTAAAAAATGATTTAAGGACTTGCCATAAAGGAAGATTCATGGTTATATCTACCACCCATGGAGAGGAGAGATACAAGCAAACTGTAAGATCCATATAATACTGGTTTACCCCTGCAGGGGGCGCTAGGGACAGCACTCAGGTCACGGCCAGTCAGTGTGTATAGAGAGAAGGGTTGTCCTGCGGAGACCATCCATGATGTGCTATCTGATGCTTTGGCTCGCAATAGGACCTTCTTCAGACATGGATATATTGAGAGTCAGAGGGACACATTTACTTACCCGGTCCATTCGCGTTCCAACAACGGCTTCTCCGACGAGTGTTCAGGTCTTCCGGCGATTCACTAAGGTCCTGCGCCCGATGTCCACCAGGTGTCGCTGCTGCGCCGAAGTCCGCCGAGGTGCACCGGAGTTCATCGTCTTCATCGTGGTGCATGTGAGTATGGCCCGTGCGACCAATTTAAAAAAAAAAAATATGGCGGTTTTTCCGAATCTGTCGGGTTTTCCGATGGCCACGCCCCCCGATTTCCGTTGCGTGCATGCCAGCGCCGATTCGCCACAAACCAATCGCGTGCGCCAAAATCCCGGGGCAATTCAGGAAAAATCGGCGCAAATCGGAAATATTCGGGTAACACGTCAGGAAATTGCGAATCGGGCCCTTAGTAAATGACCCCCAGAGTGTTTCTTTACAGGGAACCTGTCATCACATTTTTCACAAATACAGGTAGTGGAAGGTTCCTATAGAGCCCTAGTAACTATCTTACCTTTTAGCTAAAATTTGTTTTCCTCACATCCCCATAAAATCAGAGCTATAAACTTGCCTGGTATTTATTGATCTATACAGCGAGTCAGAACCTAAGGTCATGTGACCACGGTGACATCATCACAGGTCCTTTAGCCTATTAACATTAGCAAACTGCACCCCATGCACATATCTGACCACATAAAAAACATTTCATGTGATTTCTTGGTTCCTTTAAGGTTCCCTTTAAGTCAGCTGTGAAGCCTATAGATATATATCAAAGGTTCTGATACTTTGTAGTAGCCTTGTTAGAACCAACGTTGTTCTGGGATAGAAGAAGTTCCATTTCAGAGTTGTCCCACCACAACGAAGGCATCATCATTTTATAAGGGGCTATGAAATTATGGCACATCCTAGTTGGGTATTGGTTATGTTTTCGAGATCTGAGGAGCAGGAAGAAAGACCACCGGGGTCTCATTCTGTCCTAGGACCCTGGGGTGGAGCAAGATGCAGAACTCCTAATGGGAGCATAGTAGTAGGGCCATATCTGGTCCCCAAATGTGCTAGTGACCCTGCTGGATCTGATGTACTGGCGCCACAGCTCTGTTACCTCCTCTTGAGGAGTTCTGATGCATCCTAAAAGTTTGTGAAGTTTCCCGCTACTTTGCCCTAGGACCCCCTCATGTGCAGGCAGGGAGTGAAGTTCTCAGGTGAGATATGTTGGTCTTTGTTCTCTTCTGGGGGAAGGTCATGTCCAATATATTGCCCAAACTTGCCCCACCTTCCAGTGACGGTGCAGGACCTGCTCACTGACTTTGGGTGACTTGCTGAGACTTGTTGTACCACCTTCTGTATTTTGGATGTCTGATCATTGTATATATAATGCTGTCTTTTCTGCCCTTAAAGGAACCTGTCACCAGGTGTTACCCCACTAGACTAGCAGCCCCCTAGGTCGGGGATGACATGTCCTTTCTAGAATTCCCTCTTTTATGTGAAATCTCACCTATTTGCCTATAAAAAAAACCCACAAAAAATCTGAAATAAGTCAGGTTCAGTGGTTGCAGGGGTAGTGTCACTTCGGATGCCCCTATCTTTGGTTCCATAGCACCTCAAAACATGCTACTGGTGCCATATTAAAGATAAGGTTCTTTCAGATCCCTTGAAGCTTATTATTCTGTGAAATACAGCACTCTGAACTATCGAATTCTGTGAGCTCTGCCCTTAGCTGTCTGTGTCCCCAGTTCAGTAGTTCACAAAACCATGATGAGATATGAAAGATGAGATCCTTATCTTTAAAGTAACACAAAAAACATGTTTTTGGGTATTATAGAATAAAAGAGGGAGTTCTAGAAAGGACTTTTCATCCCCTACCTGAGAGGGCTGGTAGTGTAGTGGGGGTAGCACCTGAAGACAGGTTCCCTTTAACGTGATTAAAGGGGTTGACCACTTTTTGCGAATAATTGATATTGTTTGTGTAATAAAAACATATACAATGTTCCAATATAATCTCTGTATCAACTCCTAGATCTCTGCTTGCTGTCTTTACATAGGAAGCTTCATTGATTCCTTCCAATGGATAGAAATCTGCCCCTGGTCATGTGATGTCACACAGGTGCACGAGCCGTTATTATCACTAAGAGTAATCAGAGCCCTGTGATATAACGTGTACCTGTGTGACATCACATGACCATGGACAGATACCTGTCCGCTGGAAGAAAACATTGGAGCTTCTATAGCATGACAGCAAGCAGAGATCTTGAAAACCATAAGGAATTGATACCGAAACTATGTGGGAAAATTGTATCACTTTTCCTTATACAAACCATTGCTGAAAGTGAACAATCCCTTTAAATATTCACTTTAACCCTGCATGCTCTTTATCTCCGGCGATCATGTGACCTCCGTTGTGATTGGCAGCTCTGCGGATCACTGAGAATCCAGACGTCCTCCATTAGTTTGCTTGACCTCAGTATCGATCAATAACTCATATTTAGACACCAGACCATTAACCCCCGACCCGCTGTACATTTCAATTTATTCAGACCGGCAACGATTAAGAGACTTGTATTTACAGCCGGGGACATTGCTCCGAGACAGTCAGCTGGAACGCGCTCTCGTAGACGCCTGTGTGTACAATCGATTGATTAGAAGTTATGCCGGAGGGACTGAACATGGACAAGACGCTCATATTCTCCCCGGTGATGGATTACTCCTGCGCAAATAACCAGGGCGAAGGCTGAACGCTGCGTGGAGCGCGGTCAAGCGGAGGACAAAGTGCCACGATTGGTTTATCGGATGGGGATAGTTTTAAAGGGGAGGTCCCAAGTCACGGAATACCCCTTGTTGATTTACAGTCCGATAATAGTGAGTGGTGTTCACTCGTGTGCACTTCCATCCCATAGACATGTGACATCTGGGAACCCCACTTTTTGTGCTGTTCCCAAAATAAGTGTATAAAAACCCCTTTAAGGAAGCATTACAGTAATCTTTCCATCTCTGCCTTCCTTACCTGATAGCAGTGTATATAGACACTCATTTCTGTGAAGCGCATCCTGCTGCCACTGTCATGTGCAGATTTATTTTTCTCTGTGCTGTCTGCTATCGATCCCATGATGCCTCAGTACAGCATCACATGGGCAGTAGAATGAGTAGATTCTCTACCTGCTCGGAGGAAAGTGAGATTCTCCTTCTCATTGGGGCTCATTTAGTACGGGTCCACGGATTCCCGACGAATTCCGTTTTGAGCCGCATTTAACAGGGGTTTTTGGCGCACGTGATCGGATTTTGGCGCATCGGTGCCAGCTTGCACGCGACAGAAATCAGGGGGGGGGGTCGTCGGACAACCCAACGGATTCGGATTACCTCTGGGATTTAACATTTAGAATTGTGTCACAAGACATGCACCGGGAAGAAGAAGGTGAACTCCAGGGGACCTGAGTGGGGAAGCAGCATGTGCAGGAACTCGGGCGCACGATCTTCATGAATCGCCCCGGACTTCATCCTCGTCGGACCGTCCGAATCGGGGATCGCGACAGGACCAGGTAAGTAAATTTGCCCCATTATATCCTTTTTTTAAAAAAAAAAAAATCTACAAGACTAAGTATACAGTCAGGGAGGCTTTATTGTAATCTTCTCCATTACATCTGTGTGACATCAGCCTGTCTATCCATCAGCAGCAGCTGTGATAGGATCTTGTGCTCCTCAGACCACAGGATGCACCTGAGATGGTGACCCTCAGATTACGGGATGTACGGGAAAGCGGAATACTGTTGCACCACAGAAAGGATAAAACGGAGCGGCGCAGGGGGAAGCTCGGGACGTTGCAGAGTAGTCAGCGCCTCCTATGAACGTCTAAAGGGAAATCTTCTTCAGGAGTCCACTATAGTCCAGGTCCAAATGAGACTGTGAAGTCCTACAACTTTCTGATCTACTTTGTGTAGGGATTTCGCACCATTTTCAAGATCGTAAGCGATGTACTGTTTGAGGAGACCACTGATTGGCTGAAGCAGATCCATCAGTGATGAAGACCACCACAACCCTGGAACCGGCACCCACGGGGTCCTCCGGGACTCGATATATCACGTTCTCTCTGATCTATATGTGATTATTGGCCCCGTATAAATGTAAGGACTCCCTACCCCCAGGAGGGAGGGTGTGCAGGTCTGTAGATACAGGTGGGTGAACCTTTGGGGGTCAGAGAAGGTCAAAAACGGAGAAACGGAGCGAAAAGCGAAAGCTCCGAGCAAATTAATCGCCAGTTATTTGTATTTGTGATTGTATTAAAAAAATATCGGCGCCTCCTCGGAGCCGCAAACAAATCTTGTCTGTGGAAATAATTACCCGAAAAATAAATTGGGCCGAGTGATTTAACCAAGACGGAGAGGCGAAGAAACTGGGAGAGGCAATCGGTTTCAGGTGAGTAATTATATGTACGACTTGAGGGTTATACGGAGGACGCACAATCGATGGCGCGCTCTTCAAGGGGATGATATATGCCAACAATTTGTCCTAAGTGGTTATCATTTACAGGTGTTTAATTGTCAGCCGCCGGACTTATTACCATTCAGAGAACGCGCGGCGCTGGAGACTTGGTGTAATAAACAAACGCAATAGAGCTTGAGGCAAGGATTCGTTCTTAAAGGGGGTGTCTAGTGTAAGGTAATGGAAGGGAGTCCGTCATTTGAGTCCTTATCTATTAGTTTGAGCAGCTGTTATGCTGGAGGACCCTCCATTACAGCTGATTATTGAGTAGAGTGTAATGCTTCTTATGTCCTCTTGGGGCAGTGCAGGGAAATTGAACAGTCACTGTAGGTTTCCCTTCAATGATCAAAGCCGATCCAGCAGAGAATACTTTGTGATGAGCGTAAGGGACCTGTCCTGTGCCCAATTAAGGGGGTCAGATCCAAAGTTAGGAAGACAGGAAGTTTTTACAGCCCAAACAGCATATTTTAAACTTTCCGGAATTAAATAAATGACTTCCAGGACGCCATCAGTTCAGACCGATACAGCAGTCTGAAAGATTTGCTCATCTCTAGTCCTAAGCTAGAAAGATACCAAACAGCGCTATTGGTGGCCGCCGCCATCTTGGATGGCCAAACACCTCCCCCTGTGACATCATTGGAGGTCGCCGATCTCATAGAGACCAGTAGGACTGACATGGCTGATGGCAAGCTATTAGAAATCAGCATTAAAATTAGAATATACTGTGGTATTTCAGTATATTGTATGAGCAATCAGACCCCCTCAGGGTTAAAGTACCCTAAGGGGCCTTAATATAAGATTAAAAAAAAAAAGTAAAATTTTTAAAACTATAAGCAAATGGAAAAGTTGAAATCACCCCCCTTTCCCTAGAGCACAGCAAAAAAGTGGAAACCATAAACATGTCGGGTACCGTCACGTCCCAAAATGCCCATTCTAACGAAATCTCAAAATGGTTATTCCTGGCTGTGAGCATCAAAACAAAAAAATAGCCCAAATCGCCACTTGTTTTGCCCATTTTCTATCCATAAATATTTGCATAAAAAAAGAATCAAACAATCCTATAGATTCCAAATTGGTATAAATTAAAACTTCAGCCCCTCCCACAAAAAAAATGACACACAGTAAAGTGCGAAAAAGTTATTGGCCTCAGAATTTGGCAAAATGGACATTTTTTTTTTCCATTTAGTAAACCATAAATCTCTGCGAACTGCAAAATAAAAAGGTTATGGTCCTGGTTTTCTCCCAAGGCGTCTTCAGTGCGCAGTTGTATTTCGCTTGCATTTCCGGTCACTCACCACCAGGTGTCACTCTTGCACCTCCCTCACGTTGCGGCTCGCAGCTGCCTCTGCCGGTGTCATCCTGATATAATCGGAGCAGGATACGAGTCTCTGAGCAATGTTTCAGGCCAGGTGAACTGAAAGACGAGTTCATTCTGATGGAGAAGAGATTTCGGTAGAAAACCATCGCAGGATATCGTCCTTCCACCACCACAAAGACGATAAAACGGTGCGGCGCTGCGGACATTGCAGAGTAGTCAGCGCCTCCTATGAACGTCTAAAGGGAAATCTTCTTCAGAAGGCCACTATAGTCCAGGTCCAAATGAGACTGTGAGGTCCTATAATGTTCTGATATACTTTGTGCACCATTTTCAAGATCTCTGCTTGCAGTCAGTGAACGAGAACCTTTCCGAAAATAGTTTGAAACTGTGTTTCAGTACATGTACAGTATTTTTCGGACCGGATTATAAGGCGCACCATCAATAAATGCCTGCTAAAACATCTAGGTTCTTATATAAGGCGCACCGGATTATAAGGATGAATGACCAGCAGGTGGCAGAACGGGGCTTCATAGGGGGCTCACTGGACGCATTGGGGCTCACTGGGGACTCAGGGGGGCCCTCACTGGGGACTCATTGAGGGCTCACTGGGGGCTCTGGGCTTCACTGGGCTCACTGGGGACTCACTGGGGACGTTGGGGCTCTTGGGGGCTTCACTGGGGCTCATTGGGGGGGCGGGGCCTCACTGGGGGACTCACTGGGGGCTTCACTGGGGGCTTATTGGGGGCATGGTTATTTTGCCTTATCAAATCGTAAAGCATGACCACTGCACCAGGCATGGGGTGATCAACAGTGAAAAACAGGACCCTCATGATTATGATTTACATCTCCCCACCAGGATCCATCCGATACACCAGGACATTACTCATAGACTCCAGGCACGGGATCTTCTTAGATTTCTTATCCAGTGCTTCCTTCTTTCTAATATGAACTTAGAAATGCTAAGTATCTAGGGGTGTTTCCAACAGATTCTCTATCTCTTGCTTCTAGGCCTGTTACCTGTCCATCCTCCCCCCTGCTCACTCATCACGTCCCCCTCCCTCCTTAACTCAGGCATGAGGGATCCTACATGTAACCTGTGAAACAACAGCATGCATGGGCTCTTGTAACGCCGCCAAGCACTTCTGTCTCATTAGCAATATTTTGAAAGTTGATGTTTAGAGGGAAGGCCATGGAAACAGGCTTGACATGTCCACATTACAACTGATGAGGTCACATTTAGGCTTAGCTCCATAAGCTTCTCCAGGTCATCATGTGGCTGCACCTGGGAGAAGAGTTTTGGATCTCCTTTGTTGAATGATGAACCTATAGCTGTGACATCATGTCACTGCTTTGGTGATGTCATCAAGAAATTTTCTCTCTGTAAGAACTATTGTCGGTTATAACGATAACGTAGGAAGGGAATACATGCCAGTGGAACCAGTCCAGACAAGCAGTGCCCACATAGAGGTCCTCAAGTTAGTGACCTTGTCTGATAGGTCCTCTCTAAGGTCCCAGAACAGTTGTGACATCACAAGTGGCCACAATGAATGTCACAAGGAGTGCAGTTTCATAGAAATCGTGCATCAGACATTTATCATATTTTTTTGGACTATAAGCGCACAAAATCCTTATGATTTTCTCAGAATCAAATAGGCGGCTTATATCCAGTTGCGCCTATATATGAACCGTACTTACAGACAACACTGGCCTTGTACTGTGTAGGTCTGCCCACCTGCTGGTCATTCATCCTTATAATCCGGTGCGCCTATAGTCCAGTGCGCCTTATTATGAACGACTTACAACAACACTGCCTTGTACTGTGCACAGGGTCTGCCACCTGCTGGTCATTCATCCTTATAATCCGTTGCGCCTTATAGTCCAGTGCGCCTTATATATGAACCCACTTACAGAACAGCTGCCTTGTAACTGTGCACAGGTCTCGGTTCATATATAAGGCGCACTGGACTATATGGCGCAACTGATTATAAGGATGTATGACCAGCAGGTGGCAGATCATATATAAGGCGCACTGGACTATAAGGCGCACCGGATTATAAGGATGAATGACCAGCAGGTGGCAGACCTGTGCACAGTACAAGGCAGCTGTTGTCTGTAAGTACGGTTCATATATAAGGCACACTGGACTATAAGGTGCACCGGATTATAAGGATGAATGACCAGCAGGTGGCAGACCTGTGCAAGTCCCCAGTGAGGCCCCAGTGAGGCCCCCAATGAGTCCCCAGTGAGCCCCCAGTGAGCCCCCATGAGCCTATGGAAAGCAGCTGATCCGTAAATGACTGGAGATGAAAAATCACTACGACGAAGTTAAACAATAAATGCTAAAAATCCACTTAACAAAATGTGCACATTGTGACGAGCAATTTAAGCTTAAAATGTCTGTGCAGGTCAGGATGAGGAAGGCGGAAGAAGATTGGCAGCCATTAGGCGGTGGGGTATAACCGGAGCCGACGCTGTTTGTTTTTCCCGAGAAGCTACTCAGTCACACATAAAGCCAATCTAACAGAAACATAGCGTAAAACAAATCCGCCCCCGCACTCCGCACGGAGATGTAATCCATGCCCCCCGTCCCCGCATAATACACCCCATATTACACAGAGGTAAGCAGCGCGCCCCCTGCCCGCTCACCCTCTGTACGGCGGCTTACCCAGCATTACCGCATTACTTATTCATGAATGCAGATTTTTATGTACAAAACATTTACATCTCATTTTCGGATATTCTCAGCTTTATGTGGACAATTCCTTTGGGACAATTGCTCACAAAACACTGAACAACTGATCTCAAGGACAATTTTTCATGGAGAATTAGCACAGATGCACATAATCCTTTTCATCCCGGCGTCACCAGCGGCTTCTGTCGGTGGCCACATTTCTTTTTTTTGTCGTCTTTTATCATCAGCGAGTCACCTCCAGTGAGCGGGAGAAGAGAAGGACGATTGAAGACCGAGGACTTATACCGATATCATTTCGTTACAGTAAAAACATCCTTCCTTCCGTCATGTCTGTAAGTACGGTTCATATATAAGGCGCACTGGACTATAAGGCGCACCGGATTATAAGGATGAATGACCAGCAGGAGGCAGACCTGTGCACAGTTCCAGGCAGCTGTTGTCTGTAAGTACGGTTCATATATAAGGCGCACTGGACTATAGGCGCACCTTTGATTTCTGAGAAAATCAAAGGATTTTTTGTGCGCTTTATAGTCCAAAAAATATGATAAATGTCTGATGCACGATTTCTATGAACTGCACTCCTTGTGACATCATTGTGTGCCACCTGTGATGTCATCACCTGTTCTGGGACCTTAGAGAGGACCTATCAGACAAGGTCACTAACGATGAGGACCTCATATGTGGGCACTGCTGTCCTGGACTGATTCCACTTGCATGTATTCCCCTTCCTACTGTATCGTTATAACCGACAATAGTTTCTTACAGAGAGAAAATTTCTTGATGACATCACCAAAGCAGTGACATGATGTCACAGCTATAGGTTCATCATTCAACAAAGGAGATCCAAAACCTCTTCTCCCAGGTGCAGCCACCATGACTGACCGAGAGCTATGGAGCTAAGCCTGACATGTGACCTCATCAGTTGTAATGTGACATGTCAAGCAATGTTATCCATGGCCTTCCCTCTAAAATCAACTTTCAAAATTATGCTAATGAGACAGAAGTGCTCTGGCGGCGTTACCAGAGCCCCTGCATGCTGTTGTTTCACAGGTTATTAGGCAGAGGGAGGGGGACGTGATGAGTGAGCAGGGGGGGAGTATGAGACAGTGTAACAGCCCGTGAAGCAAGAATAGAGAATCTCTGGAAACACCCCTAGCATACTTAGCATTTCTAAAGTTCACTATTAGAAAGAAGGAAGTCATGGATAAGAAATCTAAGAAGATCCCGGTGCCTGGATCTATGAGTAATGTCCCTGGTGTATCAGGATGGATCCTGGTGGGAGATGTAAATCATAATCAATGAGGGTCCTGTTTTTCACTGTTGATAACCCCATGCCCTGGTGCAGTGGTCAATGCTTTACTGATTTGATAAGGCAATAACACATGCCCCCAATAAGCCCCCAGTGAAGCCCCCAGTGGGTCCCCCAGTGAGGCCCCCCAATGAGCCCCCAGTGAAGCCCCCAATGAGCCCCCAACGGGTCCCCAGTGAGTCCCCAGTGAGCCCCCAGTGAAGCCCCAATGAGCCCCCAGTGAGGCCCTCAATGAGTCCCCAGTGAGGCCCCCAATGAGTCCCCAGTGAGCCCCCAGTGAGGCCCCCAATGAGTCCCCAGTGAGCCCCCAATGAGTCCCCAGTGAGGCCCCCAATGAGTCCCCAGTGAGCTCCGAATAAGTCCCCAGTGAGGCCCCCAATGAGTCCCCAGTGATGGCCCTGAACTGAGCCCCCAATGAGTCCCCAGTGAGCTCGAATGGTCCCCAGTGAGGCCCCCAGTGAGAGTCCCAAGTGAGCGCCCCAGTGAGGCCCCCAATGAGTCCCCAGTGAGGCCCCAGTGAGGCCCCAATGCCAGTGAGCCCCCAGTGAGCCCCCATGAGTACCCCCAGAGTCCCCGTGAGGCCCCCAATGAGGGGGTCCCCGTGAGGCTTTAAACTGAGCCCCAATAGAGTCCCCAGTGAGGCCCCAGTGAGGCCCCCAATGAGTCCCCAGTGAGCCCCCAGTGAGCCCCCATGAGCCTATGGAAAGCAGCTGATCCGTAAATGACTGGAGATGAAAAATCACTACGACGAAGTTAAACAATAAATGCTAAAAATCCACTTAACAAAATGTGCACATTGTGACGAGCAATTTAAGCTTAAAATGTCTGTGCAGGTCAGGATGAGGAAGGCGGAAGAAGATTGGCAGCCATTAGGCGGTGGGGTATAACCGGAGCCGACGCTGTTTGTTTTTCCCGAGAAGCTACTCAGTCACACATAAAGCCAATCTAACAGAAACATAGCGTAAAACAAATCCGCCCCCGCACTCCGCACGGAGATGTAATCCATGCCCCCCGTCCCCGCATAATACACCCCATATTACACAGAGGTAAGCAGCGCGCCCCCTGCCCGCTCACCCTCTGTACGGCGGCTTACCCAGCATTACCGCATTACTTATTCATGAATGCAGATTTTTATGTACAAAACATTTACATCTCATTTTCGGATATTCTCAGCTTTATGTGGACAATTCCTTTGGGACAATTGCTCACAAAACACTGAACAACTGATCTCAAGGACAATTTTTCATGGAGAATTAGCACAGATGCACATAATCCTTTTCATCCCGGCGTCACCAGCGGCTTCTGTCGGTGGCCACATTTCTTTTTTTTGTCGTCTTTTATCATCAGCGAGTCACCTCCAGTGAGCGGGAGAAGAGAAGGACGATTGAAGACCGAGGACTTATACCGATATCATTTCGTTACAGTAAAAACATCCTTCCTTCCGTCACCACTAGGGGGAGCTACTTGTAGACAGATTTGTATGCTCCACCTTTGGGTTGTAGGTCAATACTTTTAGTGTTGATTACGAGCCGATGGATGGAGCGCGGAGTGTAATTTTTGAAGGGTGCCCACTCACTCTTTATATAAATTGTGCACCAATTTGGGGCCCCTTTTTGTATATGGGCACAAGTCTCGCCTCTTTTATGGAGCACATATCACATATAAAATATCTTAGAGTCCTACTTTGTGGGAGAATTTGCACAGGCTTGGAAGATTTGTCCCTCTTTCTTGGGACCACGGAAGTTTCCCCCCGATCTTCGAGTTCCACGGATCAGAAGAATTGGCAACTATTTTGGTTGCAGATTAGCATCGGGTTTTTGTAGGAGCTACTTAAAGTGTCTTGGAGCCCAGAGTGTGCCTGGCCAGTGTAGCGTCCAGTGGAAACTGAGGCCATGAGGTCTGAGGCCTATCCACGAATAGAAGGAATCAATGAAGGCTTGGGCATTGGATGCATTGATGGTGAGTTGGAGCTTGGAGCTGCTTGTCCATTGAAGAGATGTGGTGGGCTGGAGGTAAGGAGCCTTGAGAGCTTTAAAAGAAAAAGTAGGGACAAATAGGAAGCCGTAACAAAAAAACTCGGAAGAGCTAGAGCCTAAAGTTTGGTTTGGCTGGATCAATCTAAAGGTGCAGCCAACTGAACACGTTAGAATAGGAGGTGGTGATATGGAGGAGTCTTGAGTGTAGGGAACTCATTGGGAAGTGGAGAGCACCGAACAATTGGTCATTGATATCTTAATCCAAGGCAAGTTCCTTAAGGGACATCACTGATACCTGATGTCATAATTTCATGGTGACCTTTATGGTTATATAAAATTGTCACCTTTATGGTGTAGGTCCTCAATACATTGATCATTTGACTCTTCCACCTCTATAGAGCTGGGCTCATCGTGAAAGCTTGTGTCAGGGACTGATAATACATTGAGCGGTGGAGAATGGTATCAGGTGGCCTCAGGAGAGGACAAGCAAAGGTGAGGAACCAGTGGCACCAGCTGGAGAATCGGGAACCGATGTAAGGAAACAAGAAGAAACAAGTCATAAAGCATTTGTGCTTCAGTGCCCTGTAGGCCCGTCCTGTCTATGAGGATTACTGTGCCGAGGGTCTACCTACAGACGCTCAGTGTGGTACTCGGAGGATGTTATTCTGCCTGGTAATGCTGTGCACCGATGGCCGCAGCAGGATTTGGAATAAAGGACATAGACAGTGATGGCAAACCTTTTAGACACCGAGTGCCCAAACCACAACCAAAACCCACATTTTTTGTGCCAATGCGAAAATTTAAGCAGTAACTTATGACTCCATTCTCTGTCACAGGTTTGAATTTTATTGGCACCTGAGGACACCAATACAGTAGAAAGTAGGAGAAGAAGTTTTGGATTATCATTGTAGCTTTCTTCTAGGGTCCTGGGACTGCAAGAAGCCTTGAGTCCTGTCTGGCGAACTCTGTGCTCGGGTGATGGTGCGGGTGCCCATAGGGAGGGCTCCAAGTGCCACCTCCGGCACCCGTGCCATAGGTTCGCCACCACTGACATAGAGGATGTTTGAAGTCTATTTTGCTGCGAGGGGATGGGCTATTAAGTCATCACAATTCATTGGTCACATGATGATCGATGACGAGCAGACCATGACCAGATGACCTGGAAGTGAAACGGTCTAGATGTCGGGCAGTTCGTCAACCCAACCATCCTGCTTAATGGAGACCAATGGAGACCCCTCATCAAAGTCTATGGACTTGGCCAACATGTTTAGGAATCAACGAGCTTCTACTAAGAGGTGCGCCACCCAAAAGTAGCCCCAATGCCTTTTATAGATGTCATGTGGTGAAGACCACATTCGAGAGCATGATTTTGACTTTTTGATTAATGACTGTATATTACAATCCTGTCGACCAATTGTATAATCTTTAGTCTACTTACATCCCCCCCCCCCCATTGTCTCCAGTTATTCTCTCTAGGGGGGACATTAATCATAGGGGGTCTCAGGTTCGCCTGTTTTTGCGCCTGGTTTGCTCTTCTTTTTGGCTCCTGATCTATGATGGATCTGGTTCTGGCTTAGCACTTTGGATTTGTCGCAAATTGTTAGATCTCATTTGTGAGCAATAATGAAAGGAGACTGAGAAAAGGTGACAGAACGTTCAGGGCTTCATCTCTGCACAAAAAAACCTATCATTGTGATGTAACTGCAGGGACTAAAAGTGACAGAGATGGAAAAAAAATAAAAAAATTCTTGCTGAAATGAGTCTTTTCCTTTTTTATTATAATTTACATGAAATGGAGTCTGATAATATTCTCAGATCTGTACAATAAGACAATAATCACTCCCAGAGATGATCCCATAGACAATAATCACTCCCAGAGATGATCCCATAGACAATGATCACTCCCAGAGATGATCCCATAGACAATGATCACTCCCAGAGATGATCCATAGCAAAGATCACACCAAAGAAGATGATCCCATAGACAATGTCACTCCCAGAGATGATCCATAGACAATAGATTCACTCCCAGAGATGATCCCAGATATAGACAATATCACTCCCAGAGATGATCCCATAGACAATGATCATCCCAGAGATGATCCCATACGACATATCACCCCAGAGATGATCCCATAGACCAATAATCATCCAGAGATGATCCCATAGACAATGATCACTCCCAGAGATGATCCCATAGACAATATACACCCCAGAGATGATCCCATAGACAATGATCACTCCCAGAGATGATCCCATAGACAATGATGAAGCCGTTACTGGAGAAATGTTACATTATAAAACTGCTCCGAAGTATTTTCCATGTTGCATAGAGGTTATTCTTCAATTTGGAACCTAAATTTTATGTTTTTAGTAATGTAAAGTGATTTTTTTTGGAAGTGCAGCTGCTCAGAGTAGGTGCATTTTTGCGCCTTTTTTTGCGCCTTTTTAGGCGCAATTTTGTGATAGATCCCGTGCAAACATCTGTATAGGACGCACGCAGTATGTCAGATAAGGCGCAGGGGCTCAGAACCACTAAGTGCCGGACTTTGCCGTGCGCCAGATTTTAGCGCTAAAAGACGCTCAAAACAGTCTAACAGACTATGATTAATGTCCCCCTAAGTGTCAGTCTTTGCTGTAGTTCTTGCATTATATTCCCCGAGTGCTATAGAAGAACAGGTAATAAATAAAGTGAATGTAATAACTTGTGCTTATACACAGGATTGTGGTCAGTTAATAATGTAGTATTTGTGCCTGCGGTCTACCGGGACCTCCCGGAATAGCTAGAGCCAGAAATGAATGTTACCTGCCGTTCTCAGATCAGTTTCCCGTGGATTCGCCTCCATGTTTTACAGAGATGTACATTGCCCCCAGGGACGCCGGTGATGACTGAGTATTTTGGATAGAAGAAGAGGGTCATGTAGGGCGATTCCCCTGCCGGATTGGAGCTCAGGTCACCGGCAGGCAATGTGAATCAAGGTCAGAATCACTGACAGACGAGTCCCCGATGCCCATCCCGAGCCGGAGATTCGCGGTGATGGAGTCACACGTGGGCTGATACTAATATTACAATGGCTGAGCAGGAAGCCGGATGTCTGGCGATCGATAGAGGACGTTGTGGGAACGTCCATTCATAAGAGGGAAAAGCGGAGGCTATAAATAGGAGGCATCATAGACAGACATTGATATCAGATGGAGGAAATCTGCAGCATGTTACCTGCGGGTAATTGCTCTATATTCCCATGAGGACCATGTTCCCACAGGACCGGAGCGCAGCAGAAAGTGGGAAGAGTTACTACTGGAAACCCGCAGAAGAAGTTTCATCTGCTCCTTGGCTTCATATGTATCAACTAATAATGAATAAAGGCAGCGGATCGTACATTGTTTTGGTGGTTCTGGCAACACTGCAGGGGGCAAGGACAAAGGTCCATAAAGGTTCCAGTAACAGGGAGGTAGAATGTGCGGACATAAGTCTGGGAACATGTGAACAGCATGCGATGTGCTGCCCGGACCTTGTCAATGGGGCCTAAGGTCAGTAATGGATTATAGTATAGGTGTTTTGGGCGGAGGCCCGTGGCCCAAGACTTCCAGGGGGCCCATGGCCACCCAAACCACCCACCACATTTTATACTGGGAAGGATATTCACCCATGAAATCCTTGTACATCTATTCCTGCTCTCAATACACATGTACACAAGAGCCATTTCAGGACCTTTGAAGGTCCTCCAAAGGTCCTGCAACTTTAGATTGAAAGCAGAGCAAAGGGACACATCCTCCATTCACTAGTACCAGATGTAGGAAGTGACTCCAGACTTGTAGGGGCTGTAATATTCATACAGCCCAGAGACCATGGCAGTCTGAATCCACCCCTGCCTAAGGCTCGGTAGGCCATGGGATTCCCTGAGATGAAATCTGTGCCATTGCTGAGATTGGGGGTATACACACTATGACTTAGTTCTTGGGGCTGGGCCTCTGACCACTAGGACTGGGCAGAGTGAAAAATCGGGTGGGCATGAGGGTGCAGGCTATCGGGGTTCCATTACATGGGGTGCACTCCATAGAGCCACAAGAACCAGATTCATACATATGCAACATCCCCCACCGGGGCCCGGCCTTTTCTTGGAGCCTGGAGGCAGCCGGGGCCCAGAATACCGGAGTGGTTGGCGATTGCGGGCTAGGCACGCTAGTGTCACGGTGCTTGGTATAGGGAACGGAGGACTGACCTACAGCCTGGGAGGTCTCCAGCAGGTGGTGTGTGCAAGAAATATGGAGGGAGAGGCTGAGGTACTGGTTCTCTCTGGGGCAACCCCTAAGTGTCTGTAAGATATGTCCCTGGGTAATGGATGGGGAGCCTGTGGTGGTAACAGCCGTATCCAGGGATCAGACAGAGACAATGTTGTACAAAACAACTCACAGTTCTTTATTCGAACAACTGCAGGCAACGGGCCAAACGATCTGGTTACAGATGCCGGATTGTTGGAGATTCCGGATTACTGGAGTGGTCATGGAGAGTGAACCTCAGGAGGAGAGCTTCCTGTCCAGGGGTTTTGTCATCCCCTGGTCAGGTGGAGCTCACTCTCCAATTACACTCAGGTTCACATGGGTGAATATCATTGGATAACAGTAAATCAAAACACAACCCTGTTAACCCTTGCTGTACAGGCAGGGTCTACCACTGCCAATTACCTCTAATAGACTGTTTAATCCCTGAGGTGAATTATGCAGACTCACCTGCTCGGAGAGACACAGACTGAGGGGCTTATTCGCAATACTCCTCTGCCTGCACATTGGCAGGGGTGTTGCACATAGCACATTAGTTGACCCCATGCATGGTTTACAAAATCGGGCCCCCATTTAACCTAAAAAATTGTAAACCAATCCTCTAATTAAATCTTAGTCCCCACCTTAGCCCAACCCATCTTCCCATGAACGTGACCCATCCCCACCCAGTCCTTTCATACCTCATACACAAAAAATGACCATCTTTGTGTCACATAGTATAATGCCCCTTTCGTGGGCTGTCCAAGGCCACCATACAACACAGCGCCTATGGGGACCCCAACCAGTATACCACCCTCTTCATACCCTTTTAAGGTCAAAATGTTAAAATTGTTACTGGTTACTGAAAATTTTGGGAAATCTTGGCAAATTTAGAACATTTCGCAACCATGTGGAGCAGTGATGGACCTTGGGTCCACAAGACAAAATTATTCTGGGGGCTCACCCTTCATCTTCCCTTATGAAATAGACACTACCAACCTCCAAATTAGGTCTTTTTCCATGGTATCACTGTGGCCCAGCATTAGGTTAGAGCCTGGGCCCACAGGGGGATCCCCGATGCTCTGGTGGGCCAGTCCGACACAGACATAATTTGAAGCCTCTACCATACTCTCATTATACCGGTGACTTCTAACATGACGCAGCTCCTCATGGCACCAGCTTTTGGATCAAACCGCTACCACCTGCCCCCCTTGTGATAAAACTCAGCCCTGGATCTGGTTGCCCTCACGTCTGGGTACGGTAATAATCCTCTTACAAGATATTTCCCCTGTGATGTGCAGATGATGTGTTATGCCCGCCATAAAGGTCACGTCATGTTCACATTTTCTCCTTCCCAAAGCTCTGTGAGTCTCCACGTCAGAACACAGCGATGATTTATCCGGCTCCCAGTGCTCGCTATGGGCTCCGGGTAGGGGCCCCGCGCTTGCACTTACAGCTGAGTTTAATCTGAGTCTGCAGATGGCATTACAGGGCATCCAGCACAGCCCGCAGCTCCCATCCAGCCTGGCACAGACTCCTCCAGATAAGGTCGATGAGCCCATGGCCCCGGGCCATTCCTCCTGGATGTCATATTGGCAAAGCACAGAGAAATGTATTCAGGGATTAACAGTTCTGCGCTAGGAGGGGGTGCGATGCTCTGCGGGAAATATATACTAGTCCCCCCTTAAAGAAATCTCCATTGCTGGTTCTAATTGGAGAGCAGTTGTGGCAGATATAGGACAGTCGCCGTGCACCGCGCCGCCACGTCAGGCGTCATCACTTCCGATATTCCACTTCTTTTCTCTGGATTGGAAAACTGCATGAAACTGCTCATTATAGACGAGAGAGTTTTCCTGGAGGAGCCGAGTACTTAAAGGGGTTGTCTAGAAACTCCATTTTTAAAGGGGGAGGGGAGACAGTGTAACAATCTGTGAAGCTACAGAAAGGAGGGGTTATGGTAACACCCCCAGAGGCCGTCTGGCTTATTAGTATAGTTGTAAAAGTAGATATTAGATGGAAGGAGGCCATGGATAACAAATATGAGAAGATACCACAGTCCCGGTGCCTGGATCTAGGAGTAATGTCCCTGGTTTATCCGGATGGGTTCTGATGGTAGATTTCCTTTAAATCAGGAGTCCGCACAATGGAATTAGCATCTGATTGTGGGGGCTCCATAATAGGGATGTGCCACTAAATTCTGCACCTAAATGGGCGTTCCAGTGTTACTTTGGGCCGTGAGCTACATTTATTACTGCGGCTCGATAGAATTGGGTCGCACACTCTGGGGAACATTTACTAAGGGTCCGCGGGACCGCGATTCCATCAGGTTTCCCGAATATTTCCATTTTGGCCTGAATTGCACCGAGATTTTGGCGCACGTGATCGTATTGTGTCGCATCGGTGCCGGCTTGCACGCAACAGAAATCGTGGGGCATGGCCGTCGGACAACACAACAGATTCGGACAAACCGCGGAATTTAAAAATGGAATTGTGTTGCAAGATCAGCACTCACATGCACCAGGAAGAAGAAGGGGAACTCCGGCGCAGAAGCGACACATGCAGGAAATTGGACGCACAAGCTTAGTGAATCGCGGCATCCTCGTCGGACAACGCACCACGGGATCGCGACGGGACCGGGTAAGTAAACCTGCCCCTCTATGTTGAAGGTCCACCAAAAAATTGGTGCACACTTCCCAAACAATGCAGGAGGTGCCAGATTCGTGAAGACCGTGCCCCAGTATTGATGAATCTGGCGCCCCCTGCACACTACACAGGCAAACTGCACTGAGTACACCCTGTGCATAGTACACACTGCACATAGTAAACCCTGAACATAGTACACACCCTGCAACTAGTACACACAGAACATAGTACACAGCCTGCACCTAGTACACACTGCACATAGTACACACCCTGCAACACTGACATAGTCCACACCTGCACTAGTACACACACTGCACATGAGTAACACACACTGCATGTAGCAACAAACACCCATAGTACACACTGCACATAATACACACTGCACATAGTACACAGGACACTGCACATAGTACACACCGCACATAGTACACCATGCACATAGTAAACACTGCATATAGTACACAATGCACATAGTACACACCCTGCACATAGTACACACTGCACATAGTACACACCCTGCACATAGTAACCCTGCACAAGACACACTGTACATGTACACAATGCACATAGTAACTGCACATAGAACCACTGCAAAAGTACACACTGACACATAGTACAACAAGACATGCACATAGTACACCACTGCACCTAGTACAGACTGCAAAGTACAACAGACATATAAAGACCTAGTACACACTGCTACAGAGTACTCCCAGCACATCATACACACTGCACATAGTACACACTGCCATGTACACACACATACATAGTAGTAAACATGCACCTAGCCACATGCACATAGCTACACACGCCCTATACACACCAACTGACACATCGTACACTGCACATAGTACACCTGCAAATAGTACACACACCGCCAAGTCCATACACCTGCACATAGTACACACTACAAAGTATGCCCCCTGCAATAGTACAAATGCACATAGTACAACACGACACTGCACAAGTATACACTGCACATAGTAACACTGCACATAGTACCCCTGCACCCTAGTACACAGGACATGCACCTATACAAATGCACATAGTACACAATCACCATAGTAACACGCACCTGTATACCTGCAATAGTTACCACCCTGCACATAGTAAAATCACATAGTACACACTGCACATAGTCAACCTACAAGTACACACACCGCACATGGTACACACACTGCAACAGTACACACACACATAGTACGCCCCTGCACATAGTACACACTGCACATAGTACACCACGACACTGCACAGTATATACACTGCACATAGTATACCCTGCAACAAGTACCCCCTGCACATAGTACACGGACAGACTAGTACACAATGCACATAGTACACCACACTGGCACATAGTAGTACACATGCACAGTACCACTGCACATATACACACTGCAATGTAACACTGCAACTAGTACACACTGCAATAGTACACACTGCACATAGTCAGGCACTAGTAACACACACCGCACATGGTACACACACGCACATAGTACACACTACAAATAGGACGCCCCCTGCACATAGTACACCCTGCAATATACCACACGAAACTGCACATATCTATTACCTGCACATAGTATTACACTGCACATAGTACCCCTGCACTAGTACACAGGACACTGCACATAGTACACACTGCACTAGTACACCACCGCACATGTACCACACTGCACATAGTATACCCCCAACACTGCACAAGTACACACTGCACTAGTAAACACTGCACATAGTACACATGCACATAGTCACACGCACTTACGTATACAAGCACATGTACAACACTGCACATAGTCACACTACACATAGTACACACTGCACATAGTACCACTACACATAGTAAACACTGCACATAGTACACACACTGCACAATAGTACACACACTGCACATAGTACCCACACTGCACATAGTATATACACTGCACATATACACGCTGCACCTAGTCACACGACACTACATCGTAACATGCAATAGTATACAGCATAGTACCCTGCCCAAAGTACAGACACTGACATAGTACACACTGCACATAGACAAACTGCACATAGTAACACTGCACTAGATAAACTCACATAGTACACCCTGCACATAGTATACACTGCACATAGTACACACTGCACATAGTACACACTGCACATAGTACACCACCACTACATAGTACACACACCGCACATGGTACACACACTGCACATAGTACACACTGCACATAGTACGCACCCTGCACATAGTACACACGACACTGCACATAGTATACACTGCACATAGTATACACTGCACATAGTACCCCCTGCACATAGTACACAGGACACTGCACATAGTACAAACTGCACATATACACACATGCACATAGTACACACTGCACATAGTATACACTGCACATAGTACACCCTGCACTAGTATAACATGCACCATAGTACACACTGCACCAAGTACACACTGCACATAGTACACACACCGCACATGGTACACACACTGCACATAGTACACACTACACATAGTACGCCCCCTGCACATAGTACACTGCACATAGTACACACGACACTGCACATAGTATACACTGCACATAGTATCACTGCACTAAGTACCCCCTGCACATCGACACAGGTACACTGCACATGACACACTTCCACATAGTACACACACTGCAATAGTACACCACTGCACATAGAGCTATACACTGCAAATAGTACACCACTGCACCTAGCCAACGCTATACACACTGCACATAGTACACACTGCCATAGTACACTCGCACATAGTACACACGTGACATAGTACACTCTGCACATATACACACTGCACATAGTAACACACTGCACATAGTACAACACGGGACCTAGTAACACTGCACCTAGTACAACTGCACATAGTACACACTGCACATAGTACACACCTCACATAGTACAACACTACACATAGTAAACCACATCCATAGTACACACTGCACCTAGTACACACTGCACATTTACACACTGCACATAGTACACACTGCACTTAGTACTACAATGCACATAGTACAACTGGCACATAGTAACACTACACATAGTACACACTGCACTATACACACTCACATAGTAACATGCACATAGTACACACACTGCACATAGTACACACATGCACATAGTACACACACTGCAAATTACACACTGACAAGTACACGCACCAGTACACCACTGCACATAGTACACACTACTGCACATAGACTTACAACTGACCACATAGTACCACACACATGCACATAGTACACACATGCACACATAGTACACAACCGCACATGGTACACACATGCACATAGTATACACTGCACATAGTACACCCTGCACATAGTATACACTGCACATAGTACACACTGCACATAGTACACACTGCACATAGTACACACACCGCACATGGTACACACACTGCACATAGTACACACTACACATAGTACGCCCCTGCACATAGTACACACTGCACATAGTACACACGACAAGCCACATATTACACTTGCACATAGTATACACTGACATAGTACCCCCTGCATAGTACACAGGACACTGCACATAGTCACAGCACATGAACATAGTACACACACTGCACTAGTAACCTGCACATAGATACACTGCACATAGTACACCCGCACATAGTACACATGCACATGTACACACTGCACAATAGTACCACTCACATAGTCACTGCACATAGCTCAACGACACAGGTCACACACCGCACTGTACACTACACTAGTACGCCCCTGCACATAGTACACACTGCACATAGTACACACGACACTGCACATAGTATACACTGCACATAGTATACACTGCACATAGTACCCCCTGCACATAGTACACAGGACACTGCACATAGTACACACTGCACATAGTACACAACATGCATAGTTACCACACTGCACATAGTATACACTGCACATAGTACACACGCACCTAGTTACACACTGCACATAGTACAACTGACACATAGTACACATGCACTTAGTATACAATGCACATAGTACACACTGCACATAGTACAACACTACAATTGTACACACTGCACATAGTACACACTACCACATAGTACACCCATGCACATAGTACACACACTGCCATAGTACACACACTGCACATAGTACACTGCACATAGTACACACTGCAGTACACACACGCACCTAGTACACCACACTGCACATAGTATAGCACTGCACATAGTACACCCTGCACATAGTATACATGAACCCATAGTACCATGCACATAGTACACACTGCCTGTACACACATGCACATATACAACACCGCAAGGGTACACACACTGCACATAGTACAAACTACACATATACGCCCCTGCACATGTACACAGCACATAGTACACACGACACTGCACATGTATACACTGCAATAGTATACACTGCACATAGTACCCCCTGCACATATTACACAGGACACGAATAGTACACACTGCACATAGTAACACAACATGCACTAGTACACTGCAACATAGTATACACTGCACCTAGTACACACTGCACATAGTAAATGCACAATACACTGCCACATTATTATACACTGCCACTATATACACACTGCACATAGTACACACTGCACATAGTACACACTACCATAGTACACACTCACATGACACACTGCACATAGTAAACACACTGCACATAGTACACACACTGCACATAGTACACACTGCACATAGTCACCCTGACATAGTACACACTTGCACATAGTTACACACACTGCACATAGTACACACACTGCACCTAGTATACAATTGCACATAGGACAACCTGTGACATAGTGCACCCTAAATAAACAAGTTTACCGGGACTAAGAAAATCCCTCAAAACCTTTCTTTAATTTTATCACTTTATACAACCGAGATGATGAGAAAAATCCTAAAACTGGCGGAGAATCAGACTGGACGGTCTCCATCACAGCTGCAGAGTTTCTCAAGCTCTTGATGCCAAAAGTAACTGAACCCAAAACAAAAAGAGACAAAGTCAGAGAAGAGGAAACCTCATACTATATTCTAAGTATCAGGGGACGATATATTTGAACACATTTCAAGGGTTTGTCCACTTTCAGCAAATAATTGATATTGTTTGTGTAATGAGAATTTCTAAAATTGTTATACTAAATACTTTATGTATCATTGTCTCACAGTTTTTTAGATCTCTGGTTGCTGTCATTCTATAGGAAGCTTCAAACACGTCTTGTTATATCCATGGTCATGTGATGTCACACAGGTGCACAGCTTGTTATATCCATGGTCATGTGATGTCACACAGTGCACGCTTGTTATATCCCTGGTCATGTGATGTCACACAGTTGTACGTTCTTAATAATCGCCTGGTCATGTGATGTCACACGGAGTGTGAACTCATTAACCCTGGTCATGGTGATGTCACACAGGTGCACGCTCTCACTATATCCTGGTATGTGATGTCACACAGGTGCAGGGCTCAAATATCCTGGTCAGTGAGTCACACAGGTGCACGGCTCATTAATCCGTGGTCAATGTGATGTCACACAGATGAACTGCTCATTATATCCTGGTCATGTGATGTCACACAGGTGCCGGTCAATCTATTCTGGTCATGGTGTCAAAGTGCCGCTATTATATCTCTGTCCATGTGATGTCACAAACGTTGCACCAGCTCGTTATCTATCCCGGTCATGTGATATCATTCAGTTTGACGGCGCGTTATATCCATGGTCATGTGCTGTCACACAGGTGCACAGTTGTTATATCCCTGTGTCATGTGATGTTCACAGAGGTGCACGACTTCGTGAGTATAAGTTATAGCATGATTGCTGGGAATAATTGTGGGAATAAGTGGAGTGACCTATTAAAGGGTGTGGATCTGGTGGTGTAAGGAGCGCAGGGTCTTTTTTAAAATCCAAAATAATCCTGGCTTTCCTGTCACCAACTAGGGGGAGCTGACTAACTGTTATTCTGTATTGGGGATTGGTATTAAGCATGAGCAGGGAGGGATTTGTTATGCCCATATAAATGTGCAGCAGTATGCTTCAGCTCCCTCTAGTGGAGATTTGGTATCAGAATCTCTCTTGAGCGTTTGTGGATTGTGAGCTGTGTCCTGAGATGTGACTGTGTGTCTATAACTGGGGATAAGCACCTGAATTTACATTAACATAGAACAGAAAATTAAGGTTTTTTATTATTCCCTATGCACAAGCCGCACATTCCACACCCCCCTCCCCCACCCTGCGGTGCGAAAAGACATGTACATAGAAGGACTGCCGATCCTTTCATCCGAACTTCCACCATCAAACTATAGGAAACACAAGGCACAAAAATTTAGTGTTCATTAGCAAACATCAAAGAGGGTGAAGTTAAAAAGATACAAAGGCAGTAAAAGAATCGTAATATTAATGCCTGGGACGCAAATGCGGCTGCTAAATAAACTTGTTAAAAGCCTCTGCTCATTAGTAGCTGAGTAGGCGTGAAAAACGGCGAGCGCCAGGAAACGCAGGACGTATAATAATATATACTGGATGTCATCCTGCCGGAGAGCGCACGGGTAGTATAATATATATATATATAATATATACTGGGATGTATCCTGCCGGAGCGACGAGGGTGTATATTTATATACTGGTATCATGCCGGAGCGCACGCGGGCGTATATATATATGTACTGGATCATCCCGCCAGCGCAGGGGTGTATATATATATATATATATATTACTGGATGTCATACCTGACGCGAGCGCACGGGGGGTATTATATATTATACGGTATCAGCCGGAGCGCCGGGTCGTTCTGATATATATCATAGCTGGATTCTTTCCTGACCTGCCGGGGTTAAACTTGATATGCAACGGACATGCTGTTGGATGTCGGCATCGTCGTTCGCGTTATATATATATATAATGGATGTCATCCTGCCGGAGCGCACGGGGGGTGTTATATATTCTACTGTATATCAGGTGTATATATATTATATACTGGTATCATCTGCCGGAGGCGCAAGGGGGTTGTATATATATCTATAATGGTATCATGCGCGGAGCGATCAGGCACGGAAGGTGTACATATATATATCTACTGGATGTCATTTCCTGCCGGAGCGCACGGGGTGTATATTAATATACTGGTATCAGCCGGAGCGCACGGGCGTATATATATACTAACTGGTATTCTGCCGGAGCGCATGGGGTCGTGATATATATATATACTGGTCATGCCGGAGCGCTCGGTTTTTTTGCTTTGTATATATATATATTTACTGGTCATCATGCCGGTTAGCGCAGGGGGGTGTATAGAATATAATACTGGTATCACGTGCCGGAGCGCACGGGGCGTATGATAATATATGGAGGTGCTCCTGCGGCGCCATGGGGGTATATATATATATATGGTTCATATGCTCGGAGCGCACGGGGGGTGTATATATATACTGGTATCTGCCGGAGAGGCGGGGCGTCATTATATATATATTACTGGGTCATCCTTGCCGGAGGCGTAATGGGGCGATATATATTATGGACTGGATCATGCCGGAGCGCTCCGGGGGGCTGTATATAGTAGATATACTGCTCATGTCCGGAGCGTCACGGGGCGTATTAGATATAATATGTAATGGCATGTATCCTGCACGGAGCGCAGTGGGTGTCGTATATATATATATTACGGGGTATCATGGCCGGAGCGCACGAGGGTGTATATATATATATTATGGATCCAGCCGGAGCGCAGCCGGGCGTCGTATATATATAACATGGTATCATGCCGGAGCGCACGGGGGTATATATATATATACTGGTATCATGCCGGAGCGCACGGGGCGTATATATATATATATACTGGATGTCATCCTGCCGGAGCGCATGGGGCGTATTATATATATACTGGTATCATGCCGGAGCGCACGGGGTGTATATATATATATATATATGGTATCATGCCGGAGCGCACGGGGTGTATATATATATATACTGGATGTATCACTGCCGGGAGAGCAGGGGCGTGTATTATATATTACTGGTATCAT
This sequence comes from Engystomops pustulosus, assembly GCA_019512145.1. Classification (NCBI taxonomy): domain Eukaryota; kingdom Metazoa; phylum Chordata; class Amphibia; order Anura; family Leptodactylidae; genus Engystomops; species Engystomops pustulosus. The sequence continues at coordinate 108,449 of WNYA01000492.1, read as the reverse complement.
GCCTGAGCGCACGGGGCGTATATATATATATACTGGTATCATGCCGGAGCGCACGGGGCGTATATATATATATATATACTGGATGTATCTGCGGAGCGCATGGGCGTATTATTATATACTGGTATCATGCCGGAGCGCACGGGGCTATATATTAATATATATAGACTGGTATCATGCGGAGCAGAGGGGCGTATATATATATATATACTGGAGTCTCCTGCCGGGAGCGCATGGGGCGTATATATATATAATGGATCATGCGGAGGCCGGGTTTATATATATTAATACTGGTATCTGCCGGAGCGCAGGGGCGTTATTATATATACGGATGTCACTGCCGGAGGCGCATGGGGCGTATATATATATATACTAGGTATACGGCCCTGAGCGCACGGGGCGTATATATATATATACTGGTATATGCCGGAGCGCACGGGGCGATATATAATATATACTGGTGTCATCCTGCCGGAGCGGCATGGGCGATATATATATATATACTGGTATCATGCCGGAGCGCACGGGGTGTATATATATATATACTGGTATCATGCCGGAGCGCACGGGGCGGTTATAATTATATATATATATATTATATGGTATCATGCCGGAGCGAACGGGGGTGTATATTATATATATACTGGATCATGCGGAGCGCACGGGGGGATTTTATATATGTGTCATCTGCCGGAGTCGATGGGGCGTATATAATATATACTGTACATCGGAGCGCACGGGTGTATATAGATTATACTGGTATCTGCGGAGCGCACGGGGCGTATATGATATATATATATTATATACGGTATATGCCGGAGCGCACGGGGGTGTATATATATATAATATACGTGTATTCAGCCGCAGCGCAGGCGGGTGTATTATATATATATACTGGTATCATGACGGAGCGCACGGGGTGTGGTGTTGTAATATACTATATACTGGAGGTCATAATGCCGGAGCGCACGGGGTTTGTATATATATATATATACTGGTATCATGCGGACGGACACGGGGGTTGTATATATATATAATACTTGGGTATCATGCCGGAGCGCACGGGGAGTAGTATTATATATATATATATACTGGTTAATGCGGAGGCCACGGGGCGTTATATAAAATATGGTATCATGCCGGTGCGCACGGGGTTGGGTGTATATATATATATACTGGATGTTAATCTGCGGAGCGCATGGGGCGTATATATATATATGATTGATGGTATATGCACGGAGCGCACGGGTGTAATATATATTATATATACTGGTTATCAGGCCGGCAGCGCACGGGGTTGTATATATATAATTAGTATCATGCGGAGCGCAAGGGGTGTAATATATAATTGTATCATGCCGGGAGCGCACGGGGGATATATAGATATATACTGGAGTCATCCTGCCGGAGCGCATGGGGCGTATATATATATATACTGGTATCATGCCGGAGCGCACGGGGTGTATATATATATATACTGGTATAATGCCGGAGCGCACGGGGCGTATATATATATATATATACTGGTATCATGCCGGAGCGCACGGGGTGTATATATATATATACTGGATGTCATCCTGCCGGAGCGCATGGGGCGTATATATATATATATATATATATATATGTATCTGCGCAGCGCACGGGGTGTATATATATATAATGGGTATCATGCCGGGAGCGCACGGACGGGCGGCGTATAATAATATACTGGATGTCATCCTGCCGGAGCGCACGGGGGGGTGTATATATATATATACTGGTATCATGCCGGAGCGCACGGGGCGTATATATATATATACTGGATGTCATCCTGCCGGAGCGCACGGGGTGTATATATATATATACTGGTTCATCCGGAGAGAGCACGGGGCGTAGATATATATATACTGGTTATATGCGGGAGCGCACGGGCGTATATTATATATACTGGGATCATGCCGGAGCGCACGGGGTGTATAATATATATACTGGATTCATCCTGCGTGAGACGCATGGGGGTATATATAATATATACTGGTATCATGCCGTGTCGCACGGGGGTTTGTATATACTAGATGTATACTGGGTTATCATGCCGGAGCGCACGGGGCGTATATATATTATATACTGGAGTAATCGCGGGTGCGCACGGGTGGATATATAATATACTGGTATCATGCCGGAGCGCACGGGTGTATATATTATACTGGTATCATGCGGAGCGCACGGGGGTATATGATATATATGGTTATCGCCGGAGCGCACGGGGTGTATATTATATATACTGGTTCATGCCGCGCAGGCGCACGGGGCGTATATATATATATACTGGATGTCATCCTGCCGGAGCGCACGGGGTGTATATATATATATATACTGGTATCATGCCGGAGCGCACGGGGTGTATATATATATATACTGGTATCTGCGCGGAGGCACGGGCGTTGTATATATATATATACTGGTCATCATGCCGGAGCGCACGGGGATGTATATACTATTTGATATACTGGAGTCATCCGCCGGAGCGCATGGGGCTGTATATAAATATACTGGGGTCATTGCCGGTAGCGCAAGCGGGTTGTTATTATATATACTGGGTTATCAATGCCAGGGAGCGCAGGGGCGTATAATTACTGGATCATCGACGAGTTGATTATATATACTGGTTATCATGCCGGAAGCGGCGGTGGTGTATTATATATTATGGGTTAATCTGCCGGAGCGACACGGGGTGTTTATATATATATGGTTATATGCGATGATATATATATATTATATACTGGTGTCATCCTGCCGAGACGCATTGGGGTGTACAATATATATATACTGGTACCTGACGGCAGCGCAGGGGGGCGTATATATATATATAGGTATAATGAGAGGGGATATATATAGCCGAGAGGTCAGGAGGGAGCGTATAGGAGATTGCTATACTTATATCACAGCTGTATATATATACTGGATGTCATCCTGCCGGACGACGCACGGGGATAAGATCTGTATATATATATATATCGATATATATCTGCGAAGGGGTATAATAATGGTATGGCCGGAGCGACGGGCGTATATTATAATATATATACTGGTATCACTGCCGGAGCGCACGGTCGGGTGGATATTATATATCTTAAATGATGGTAGCATGCCGGAGAGGCGCAGGGGTGATTATATATATATATGGATAATTAGGGTATCACGGAGCGCACGGTGGTGTTATGTTATATATATATATATACTGGAGCTCTGGAGGAGCGCACGGGGGTGTATATATATATATAACTAGGAGATCATCCTGGCCGGAGCGCCGGGGTTGTTGTAGTTATATATATATACTGGATGTCATCTGAGGAGCGCACGGGGGGTTGTATATATATAGATATATACTGGGTTCATGCACGGAGCGCACGCGGGCGTATCTATATTTAATAGATACTGGTGCATCTGCCGGAGCGCACGGGGTCCGTTATATTATATACTGGATGTCATCCTGCCGGAGCGCACGGGGGTGATATATAAAATACTGATGTCATCCCCGGAGAGTGAAATATATATAGGATCTTGCCGGAGGCGCACGGGGCTCGATTATGATAATATATAATATGATACATGGGCAGGGATATACTGTCATCTTCCGACGCCGGGTAATTATAGATATGCTGTCACTAGCCGGGCACGGGGCGTATTATATTAATATAATTATATGGTATCATGCGCGAAGCGCACGGGGGTTATATATAATATATACTGGTATCATGCCGGAAGGCGCAGGGGTGTAATATAGTATATATATCGTGAAGTGTATTCATGCCGGACGCGCACGGGTGTGTATTAATATATACTGGACGTATCATGCCGGAGCGACGAAGGGGGCATAATAATGATTGAGCGCCAGGTATATATGACTACTGGTATCAGAGTGCGGAGAGCCGGGGTGATATATATATTATACTGGATGTATCCTGCCGGGATGCGCAGCGGGTTGTAATACCCGTTTCCCCTAAAATAGGAAATCCCCCGAAAAAAAGACCTAGTACATTTTATTGACTCTTAGAAATATAAGGGCCTCGCCCTGAAAATAAGGACCTAGGGAGGAAGTCATTGTACACCTCACACCCAAGGCGTTACATTAGTTAATAAATTTTTTAGATGCTGCAATAGGTTGTGACATGGTGAAGAATAGGCGAATAAAATCTGTTGCAGGACAAATGCGATACAAGACAGTCTCCTGGACATGAAGTGGTTTCATTTAGAAAAGTGCTATTACACATGAGAGGACTGGGGCAATATTACAATAGTTCAGATTTGGAAGTTATAAGGATGTTTTAGAACGTTGATTTTAAACATTTTTTTAAAATAAATTCTTGTTCATGGAGAAAAAAAAGGAATCCCCTGAAAATAAGACCAGTAGTGCCTCATATGGAGCAAAAAATTAATGATAGACACTGGGGGTAATTACTAGGCCTCGGATTCAACGTTCCCGACGTGTTAACCCGAATATTTCCGATTTTGCGCGATTGTACTGAATTGCCACCGGGATTGTGCGCACGCGATTGGTGTGGCGCATCGGCGCGCCATGGCGAAACGGAAATGCGGGGGCGTGTGCGTTCCCGAACGAAAACCCGACGTATTCGGACAAAAACCGCCGCATTTAAAAAACGAAAAAAAAAGTGTCGCTTCAAAGCGCTACCCACTGTCCGTCTTTGCGGGACAAGGCGGAGTTCGCCGGCAGAAGGTGTGTAAAGCTCATTCTGGCCGGCGAGAGTAGATATCCAGTGACCTTTAGTTAGAGCGCTAGTCGTAGCGCCACCTGGTGGACGGCCGGAGGAAGGGGAACTAACTTCATAAATCCCGGCCCGGACCCGAACCAAGCAGAGGAAAGCGCCGCTGGATCGCGAATGGGCGGGAAGTAAATCTTGCCCCATGATTATTTAGGGGGAAAAGGGGGTGTAAATATATACTGGTATAATGCCGGAGGCAGCGGCGGCGTATGGGACATTGTATCATTAACATGTGATCAGTGATGTGTACAACCTGTATATGGCAAGACTGATAATGTGCGGAACACAGCAGCGAGGCGAGAGAGCGAGAGCTCCAGAGAGCGACCGCAGCGAGAGAGCCCCAGGGACGAGCGACACAGCGAAAGAGCAGAGCCGACAGAGGAGACGAGCGCGTGCGGAGAGCGAGCAACAGCAGATGCGAGGACATAGGAGCTGAAGGGGAGCGCGCGAGCGAAGCGAGCGCGCCGGCAGCGAGCGAGCTGAGCGAGCGAAGACGAGGAGCGATGAGGCGCGAGCGAGCGAGCGAGCAAGAGGAGCGAGCGAGCGGAAGCTGAGCGAGCGAGCGAGCGAGCGAGGAGGAGCGAGGCGCAGCGAGCGCAGGCGAGCGAGAGGAGCAGGAGGCGAGCGCCGAGCGCGAGCAGGGTAGCGAGCGAGAGAGGCCAGACGAGCGAGCGGAGGCGCCAGAGCGAGAGAGGACGAGGAGGGCGAGCAGGAGCGACGCGACGAGCGAGGCGAGCGGAGCGAGGCGAGCTAGTCGGAGCAGCGAGCGAGCGCCGTAGCAGAGAGCGAGCGACGAGCGAGCGAAGACGCGGCGCAGCGAGCGAGCGCAGGAGCGAGCGAGCGGCGAGCGACGACGAGCGAGGAGTCGCCGAGCAGCGGGATGCGAGCGAGCGAGCTGCGCAGAGCGAGGAGGTAGGACGAGCGAGCTAGCAGCGAGGCGAGGCGGAGCGTGAGCGAGCGTCGAGCGAGCAGCGAGGCGAGCGAGCGAGTCGAGCGCGACGAGCGCGGAGCGAGCGAGCAGTGAGCGAGCACGACGAGACGAGCGCGAGAGCGAGCGAGAGAGAGCGAGCGAGTTTCCATATTAGGGGCCGTAGGCCAGGAGGGAGATACTCTAATATTGACAAGGTCCAAAGGGACGGGGCGCAGCATTATGCGCTGGTGCAATGATCTATGTCCTTTGAACTGCATAGAGTTTAGGGCTACATTTACCATGGATTGTGCACCAGTTTCTTAGTGAAGAAGCCATGAAAATGGCGCATTCCCAGCACAGGAACACAAATTGCACCTATTTTCACCCTTACGCCACCTCCTTGTGGCAAATGGGCAGTGGAGGGGTGTAAAGCAGGCGTGGTCGGAGGCAGAGTGTGCCGGTGTGGGGCGTACCCATAGCCTGTACCTATTCAGCGCAGTTGCCGGATTTATCAGGAGTCCGGATCTGGTAGTTGTCGGGGAGCCGGGGCACCACCATACACTGGTGCACTTAGCAGCACCGTATAATAAATGTGCCCCAATGATACTTTAAGGCAGTGATGGCGAACCTGAGAGATGAGCGGACCAAACTACAACTATTGACCGCTTATTTATCGCAAAAGTGCCAACGCAGGAAATGTAATTTTGTGATTTATACTTCCTCCTCTGTCACATTTTCATGATACCAGCCTGAGGACGACCAATCAAAAAGCAAGAAAATAGTCCGGTGTAGAGCTGTCACTTAAAAAGCTCGTGCACGCAAGTCTGGGCCTGTCTGGGACGGCAGGAAATACCTGGAGTCATCTCTGGTGATGGCCTGAGTGCCACAGAAAGGGTCTAGATGCACTCTGGCCACAGTGTATAGGTAGCCATCACTGCTTTAAGGTGTCACTACAATTTACCGAAAGTCACAGAGAAGGCTTTTTTATTTGAGGAGGGTTCACAGGAGCAGTATTAGTTTCACAGTGGAACACATCGGCATTTTCTGATTATAGGGAGCATTATTATTTTTGGCATTGTTACTTAAAGATGGCAGCCCCTGCACACTATGAATGTCTTGTGAGTACCCAAGGGGCATTAGTCCTATGTTTGATGCACCAATTGGACATTTTTTCATTTAACAAGGAACTAAAGAGAATCATTATTTTAAGGGGTTTTTATCTGGTTTTAGATGTTTTATCTGATGACTTTACAGAGACAGATTGCATCTGCAATCAAGTTGTAATGGTGGTCTGTGCCGGAGGCAAAAGAAAAATAACACAATAGTCAAAGATGTTACCTGAAAATCTGCACATTTTAACCGGACATTATTCCCTATGGTCTTCTTATTTTTGGGAACATTGGGGCATATTTACTTACCCGTCCCATCGCGATCCCTGCTGTGCGTTGTCCGAAGAGGATTCGGGTCTGCCACGATCATAAGATAGAGAGTCCAATTTCCTGCAGGGCCCTGCTGCGCCGAGGTTTGCCGGAGTTCACCTTCTTCTTCCCGGTGTATGTGAGTGCTGATCTTGCGACACAATTTCGTTTTTAAATTCCGCGGTTTGTCCGAATTAGCCGGGTTGTCCGACCTTTCCACGCTCCCCGATTTGTGTCGCATGCAAGCCGGCACTGATGCGCCATGATCCGATCGCGTGCGCCAAAAACCCAATTCAGGGCAAAACGGTAAAAAGTTGTCAAGCCCAACGAAAATGCGGTATTTGGACTCTTAGTAAATGTGCCCCATATTGTTAAAACTATGTTGGAGGTTTCCTAAAATGTTTTGCAAGCAAAATTACTCACCTTTCATCTATTATCCATCTGATGGACGGACATGTCTGTCATTTCTCATGTGGTCAAGTTGATTAGAAGAACTTGTAGGTCATCTCTCCCTGCTTGTTGAGAGTATAGGGGGTCATTTACTAAGGGCCCGAATCGGTTCCCGAAGGTTAACCGAGAAATTCGAGCGCCAATGACCTGAATGACCGGGAAGGAGATAGGATTGTGCTGGATTCGGCGCGCTAATGCCGATGCGACGGAAATATGGGGGCGTGGCCGAACGAAGACCTGACGATTCGGAAAAAACCGCCGCATTTTAAAAACAGAAAAAGTGTGTGGGAGGCAGTATCTCAATGGTCGAAGTGGTGGTGCATTCGGGAGATGGATGACTTTAGCGCAGCAGCGCCACCTGGTGGACGGCGGAGGAACTACCTTCATAATCCCGTCCGACCCGAATCCAGAGCAGAGAAAGCGCCGACTGGATCGGAATGGACGGGTAAGGTAAGTAAATCTGCCCCATAGAGCGGCCGTAGTATTATGTGCAGGCTAAGACTGTGATGTTCTTGCTCTTCTACAGCTCATTACAGAGGATCTTCCTCCAGGGGATCTTCTCTAGGGAATTGAAATCCAAAAGTAACAGTGAGCCATGGGAATCATTAGTGCAGACCATCAGGGACCATCAGGTGTCCTCCTTCCGGGAGACCGAATTTTATGACTACTTTATTATTTCCCTCGTGTCTGTTACCTGCATTGCCCGTGTGTAGGACCAAGTTGAAGTGTATTTCTAGGTGGAATCTTTTGGAATACTTGGATTGTAGTCATCCATCTTGTAACTGGTCATCCTTCATCACTCCTTCTCCCAGGATCTCCTACCATGACTTTCTTCTTTGAGTCTTCACTAGGATCTATATCTAAGATGAATGTGGTCATTGACTATCTACATGCTTGGTTATAATCAATGGCATCACATTATTTCTTGAAGGTGTATAGAGATTCTCTAGGAAGGCCTGGCTTATCTTCCTTGAGAAGAAGGGTTTGGAGACCATGGGGGCCATTTACTAAGGGCCCGATTCGCGTTTTCCCGATGGTTACTGAATTATTTCTGATTTGCGCCAATTTCCCTGTATTGCCCCGGGATTTTTGGCGCAGCGATGGATTGTGGCGCATCAGCCGGAACGCACGAACGGAAATCGGGGGGCGTGGCCGAACGTATAACTGGCGGATTCGGAGAAACCGCAAGGAACGCCCGCATTAAAAAAAAAAAGTATCGCTTGGCACGCGCTTACCTGCACCCAGGATGGCTCAGTGAACTCCAGTGCGTTCCGATGCTACTTCAGCGCAGCAAGACATTGGTTGGAAAATCGGGGGGAATCTCGGAGGAACTACCTTAGTGAATCGTCGGAAGACCCGAATCCACCGCAGAGAACGCGCCGCTGGATCGCAAATGGACCGGGTAAGTAAATCTGCCCCCATGTCTGACCCATCTTAAACCTGACATCTGGGAACCACTGTAGACACCAAATTGATTGCTCCTAAACTGACTGATTTGGTTGATATTCATTAAATATATATGGCTACCTTCATTGGTCTACCTAGAGAGGTCACATTTTTGTCACTCTTTAAGTGGTCTTCATAACTTACCCCTTTCAAGGACAGAACTTGGAAGGAAAAGTCTTGTAGAACTTCTGTAGAACATCTGGACATCAGGGGGTCCAACCAAGCATCTCCACCTTGGTCAAGGTATTTAGTAACTGGACCTGAGTTCCTATCCAGAACTTAAGCTAGCTGTAAAAATTTGTGGTGAACATTGTCCATCCTTGGAACAGGAATGGCTGATTATCTCAAATGGAGGGACTCTACTTAAGGAACCCTAACAGTAGGTGTTGGTGGATAAGCAATTCGGCATGTTGGATTTCTACACTGATTTACATGGTTGTTGCCAAAAGAGTCCAGTGATGGCTTATTGTAATTGCCTTATCAAAAATCATGTCAGCTAGGCCTAAAACCTGACCTAATTTATGATCCGTGACAAACCATTGTCCTCCCCCAGCCCCAGTGAATGTCAATTCCCTCCTCTATTGACTCGCATTTACAGTATGAATGCATTAGCATGTCATGTGGTCCTCCAGCCACAGGAGGCAGTGTTATTGGTTACAAAGCACACAAGATACATTACATTTGCCTGTTGAAGATTTTTTTTTTATTATTTGTTACCGATATTGACTACATTTAGCAGAATTTTATGATATTTTCTGCATTCTGCAAAGAGATTACATTATATAGCGAGTTCCCCTCCCCGCTGGTGATCCTCAGGTGCCCCTATCCCGCTATCCACAATAATAGGAGGCATAGGAGCAGATCCCAACAGATTTTTATTGCAACATAAAATACGTCGGATCCGTGAGCTTAAACTTCTCAATCCTGAGGTCTCGCTGAGGTGTTCGGCTTCAGATGTGATTTATGAGCCTGGGAGTTTTTTTTCGGCATCGATTGGCTGCTTTTATTAGACTTGGAGCTATAATGTGTTATTTGCAGCCTTTCTTGCATGTGTTCCTCTGGAACAATAGGTGCGTTCTTGTATAATGGGAATTCTGAAATGTGTGATTCTTATATTCTGGGATTATTCTAATTTATCCAATTTCCATAAACAGAATATTTTACCTCTTCCTCCACCATTTTTATTACATGCAGTAAGAAAAGTGGATGTTTATAGAGGATTAAATAACAGGCCAGCGGGGTACAAGTGACCCCACGTGGCCCAGGACATAATAGAGACCCGGGAAAGAAGACAACCCCATTTCCAGGGGACTCTGAAGCAATCGCTATTTGTTATGGGATGATTGACTGATAGATGTCATTGCTTATATCTGTGCACAATGGGGCACATTTACTAAGGGTCCTGCGGCCGAGATTCCGTCGGGTTTTCCCGAATATTTCCGATTTGCGTAATTTTGTGCTGAATTGCCCGGGGTTTTGGCGCACGTGATCGGATTGTGGCGCATCGGTGCCGCAACAGAAATGGGAAGGGCATGGCCGTCGGACAGAATTTAAAAAAAGAATTGTGTCACAAGATCAGCACTTACAGGCACCGGGAAGAAGAAGGTGAACTCCGGCGGACCTGAGCGCAGAAGCAACGGATGCAGGAACTCGGGCGCACGAGCGTCGTGAATCGCGCCAGACCCGAATCCTCGTCGGACAGCGCACCGCAGGATCGCGACAGGACCTGGTAAGTAAATGAGCCCCATGTGTTGCTATCATGTAGTGATGCAGTCCTGCCTTCTGCTCGTCGTTGTGCAGTTTCTTGGTGTCCTGTGTATTTGCCTCTACCATATAGCTGCAGTCTAAGCTCCAGATTCTTTCCTGTAATCCTCTATATATTATTTATTTTCCTGCCTGTGACACCATTATTATAAGGATGTGTCATTGCGTATTACGCACTAATCTTCCAGGACCCAAGAGCCCCCCTCATGCACCGAGTACTGGGGAGAGACATTTGTTTTGATGTAATCTTCTTAATTAATGGAAATAATTAGACTTTAGGAGCTGGGATATCAGTCCCCTCCATGTGAGGATTACCAGTGCGGAGGAAGAAAACTCTATAATGAGTCTTCCCCATCAGCTCTGATCACCATATCGCACTATCTACATTAAAGTAGCCTCCCGGAGAGCTGTCCAGACACTCATGTAATGCTGTATAGATTAATAGATAGAAGAAAGACGTGTTTTCTGCACACAGCGGCGTATTCCTTTGTGTCCCTCTTACACAAATCTAACACCTCCCGGGCTGTCATGGCGGCTATTATCACTGCGGAGGCTTACAAGGCTTCCTACCATGGACATGTTGAGGTAAGGAGGACATCTTCTGGAGACTTCTGCAGTAAACACATGGAGGCTCAAAGGGAACCTCTAACTATACATTAGGCACGAATAGTCAATATACTGGGAGCCGCCAACGTTGTGTTGGGTCTCTCTCAGTCGACAACCTCTACAGCTCTTTGCATCCTTCTTCTGACTTACTATGCTTGGGTCCCTGGTTCTCGGGCCATGCCAGAATTTCTTTGTGTTCTCTGTCGGAGATACCAAGGGTTTGTGGGACATTCTTTCTCCAATCGTTGGTCTCCTCAGACCATGGGACTGCACCTGTGGGAGAAGTGACATCCCATGGTCAAAGGAAGCCATGCATTGGCCAAAGTGAATCCTATTACCCTTAGGACCTCCGGTTAGAATCAGGTAACAGACCAGAAGTGCATGCTGGGTGAGTATGCCTGGACCCTGAGGGGTTGTCCAGATAAACATTTTAAGCCCTCTTAAGTCAAATAGGTGGTTCCTGGATTGGAACTTATCAAATTATGCCTCTTTTACCAAATATATATGTTATCTACTGCTACTTTTGGCATTGAAAGTTAATGAACTCTTGACACTTCTGGTAGGCAATGGGCCAGATTTACTTACCCGGTCCATTCGCAATCCAGCGGCGCGTTCTCTGCGGTGGATTTGGGTCCGGCCGGGATTCACTAAGGCAGTTCCTCCGATGTCCACCAGGTGTCGCTGCTGCGCTGAAGTCCACCGAGGCCCGCCGGAACGCACTCAAGTTCACCGGCCTATTCCTAGTGAAGGTAAGTGCAAGTCTTGCGACACTTTTTTTAAAAAAATGCGACGGTTTTTCCGAATCCGTCGGGTTTTCGTTCGGTCACGCCCCCAATTTCTGTCACGTGCATGCCAGCGCCAATGCGCCACAATCCGATCGCGTGCGCCAAAATCCCGGGGCAATTCAGGGGAAATTGGCGCAAATTGGAAATATTCGGGTAACACGTCTGGAAAACGTGAATCGGGCCCTTAGTAAATGACCCCCAATGTGTCATAAATCTCAATATAGAGAGCAGAGTGGGGTGGATTTATGACGCTTTATCTGCCTGATATCAAACTAGAATTGTTGTCAGTTGTTGTTTGTTGGATTAACCAGTGCAACCTTTGTAGCTGGACATTTGGGACTACCAGAATCGCCATGTTTGATGACCAAATACCCCTCCACACGCCGGCTATCAGGTAGGCTGCAGTCTACAGGACTCCAGACGCCTCTAGCAATCATTCGATATTATATTAAGGCACCCAGGGGCTTCCAAGGCAGTTACTCCGGACATTAGCCGATCAGAATAATGTGACTCAACTGAGTAGACAATTCCTTGAAGCTTGGGACGTTGCGACCACTTATGAGTGACTGATTTTTAGATACAAGCTAATGCGCCGTTTGCACGTTGCACGTCTGATTCGTGGCGGCACACGCTGCAGACTTGAAGGGACATGGCAGCGGTGGCTACGTGACGTTCATGTCTATTCACACTTGGATTACAACAATCCATAAACAAATCATTACGGTCACATGTAATTGCCCGGGATTGCTTGTGTATGTGCCAAGGACTGGAGGCAGCTCAGCGCCGTCTCCTTGATTATTGCTCTCCAGAGCAGGATGAGCCTTCCGCGTTGAGCGCAGTCGTATCTGTGGTGGTGGTGGGGTATTGGATCGTCACTAGGCCAGGCACCACCGCGGATGGAAACATTGTGACAACAGCCGGGCGCCATGTATCAGGGCTGTATACAGTAATTGCCTGGGCTGGATACAATTATATTATATTGTCCAACATCCTGGATGGGAGACGACAGTAAGCGGAGGGGATGAAAACGTGGGAATGAGGCTCAGCCGAGAAGATTTACTTAAGCGCTTGTGCTTAGAACGTGGCGTAGAATGTGCATCCAGTTTTAGGCTATTTTTTAGTCTGGGAAGGAGGCACAGACTGAATGCATCAATCTGGCCACCAAAATTGTGGCCAATTTTTTTTTTACATAAACTAGTCCAACCGATAGATGGTTATAAACGATGTGACGGTCCTCTGCACTCTCGTAATGCACTTCCTCTAACGGGGTTATGGATCTTCTAATCCTACTTGATAGAATTAGTCCCTAAACTCTCCTTATTGGCCATGAACAGGCAGGGCTGAGTCCGGGGGAAACGGCGTACGGGGGCGAAGACAGAAGGGGCCGACCTACCCCTTTCAACTCAAATAAAAACACATACAGCAATCGTTGGTCACCAGACTTATTCATTCAGTGCCCCCCCCCCCCCCCTCGTCTTTTGATTTGATTTAATCTGGAACAAACTTCCATATTTTTTGTATGGGACCATTCATATATTTTATAAATTTATCATGTCCCCTCGTAGTCGTCTCTTTTCCAGACTAAATAAATCTAGTTGTTTTAATCTTTCATCTTAATTAGACCCTCCATTGTGTTTTTGTGTCTCCCCTGCAGGTGCAGTCTTGCGCAGTTTTCCTTGTGTCTCCCTGCAGTTTGCAGTCTCTGGCCGTCTTTTGTGTCTCCTGCCAGTGTGCTGTCTGGCAGTCTTTCCTTGTGTCTCCCTGCAGTTTGCAGTCTCTTGCAGTCTTTCCTTGTGTCTCCCCTCCAGTTTGCAGTCTCTTGCAGTCTTTCCTTGTGTCTCCCCTCCAGTTTGCAGTCTCTTGCAGTCTTTCCTTGTGTCTCCCCTGCAGTGTGCAGTCTCTGGCAGTCTTCCTTGTGTACTCCTGCAGTTTGCAGTCTCTGGCATCTCTTGCATTCTTTCCTTATGTCTCCCTGCATTTTGCAGTCTCTGGCAGTTTTCCTTGTGTCTTCCCTGCAGTTTGCAGTTCTCTGGCAGTCTCTTGCAGTCTTTCCGTTTCTCCTTGCAGTTGTCAGCTTGGCAGTCTTCTTGTGTCTCCCTGCAGTTTGCAGTCTCTGTGCAGTCGTTTCCTTGTGTCTCCCCCCAGTTTTGCAGTCTTTGCAATCTTTCCTTGTGTCTCCCTCCAGTTGCAGTCTCTGGACTCTTTTCCTTGTGGTCTCCCCTGCAGTGTGCAGTCTCTGGCAGTCTTTTCCTTCTGGTCTCCTGCAGTTGCAGTTTTGGCATCTCTGCATTCTTCCCTTGTGTCTCCTGCAGTTTGCAGTCCAGTCTCTGGCAGTCTCTTGCAGTTCTTTCCTTGTGTCCTCCTGCAGTTTGCAGTCTCTGGCAGTCTTCCTTGTGTCTCCCTGACTTTGCAGTCTCTAGCAGTCTTTCCTTGTGTCTCCCCTGCAGTGTGCAGTCTCTGGCAGTCTTTCCTTGTGTCTCCCTGCAGTTTGCAGTCTCTGGCAGTCTCTTGCATTCTTTCCTTATGTCTCCCTGCATTTTGCAGTCTCTGGCAGTATTTCCTTGTGTCTCCCTGCAGTTTGCAGTCTCTGGCAGTCTCTTGCAGTCTTTCCTTGTGTCTCCCTGCAGTTTGCAGTCTCTGGCAGTCTTTCCTTGTGTCTCCCTGCAGTGTGCAGTCTCTGTGCAGTCTTTCCTGTGTTCTCCCTGCAGTTTTGCAGTCTCTGGCAAGTCTTTCCTTGTGTCTCCCTCCAGTTGCAGTTCTCTTGCAGCTTTCCTTGTCTTGCCCTGCAGTTTGCAGTCTCTTGCAGTCTTTCCTTGGGTCTCCTCAGTTTGCCAGTCTCTTGCAGTCTTTCCTTGTGTCTCCCTGCAGTTTGCGGTCTCTGGCATCTTTCCTTGTGTCTCCCTGCTGTTTGCAGTCTCTGGCAGTCTCTGGCAGTCTTTCCTGTGTCTCCCTGCAGTTTGCAGTTTCCTGGCAGTCTCTTGCAGTCTTTCCTTGTGTCTCCCCTCCAGTTTGCAGTCTCTTGCAGTCTTTCCTTGTGTCTCCCCTCCAGTTTGCAGTCTCTTGCAGTCTTTCCTTGTGTCTCCCCTGCAGTGTGCAGTCTCTGGCAGTCTTTCCTTGTGTCTCCCCCTGCGTTTGCAGTCTCTGGCAGTCTCTTGCAGTCTTTCCTTGTGTCTCCCTGGCATTTTGCGTCTCTGGCAGTCTTTCCTTGTGTCTCCCCTCCAGTGTGCAGTCTCTGCAGTCTTTCCGTGTGTTCTCCCTGCAGTTTGCAGTCTCTGGCAGTCTTTCCTTGTGTCTCCCTAGTTTGCAGTCTCTGGCAGTCTTCGTTCCTGTGTGTCCCTGCAGTTGCAGTCTCTGGCAGTAGTCTTTGCAGGTCTTATCTTGTGTTGTCCCTGCAGTTTGCAGTCTCTGGCAGTCTTTCCCTGGTCCCGAGTTGCAGTCTCTGCAGTTCTTGCAGTCTTTCCTGTGTTCCCGCAGTTCATCTCCTGAGTCTTCCTGCGTGTCCCTGCAGTGTTTGCAGTCTCTGGCAGTCTCCTTGTGTCTCCCTTGCAGTTTGCAGTCTCTGGCAGTTTTCCCTTGGAATTGTTCTCGCAGTTTGCAGTCTCTGGCAGTATTTCCTTGTGTCCCTGCAGTTTGCCCCAGTCTCTGGCAGTCTCTTGCAGTTCTTCCGGTGTCTCCCTCTCAGTTGCAGTCTCTTGCAGTCTTTCCTTGTGTCTCCCCTCAGTTTGCAGTCTCTTGCAGTCTTTCTTGTGTCTCCCCTGCAGTGGCAGTCTCTGATCTTCATGGTCTCCTGCAGTTTGCAGTCTCTGGCAGTCTGTGCAGTCTCTTGCAGTCTTTCCTTGTGTCTCCTGCATTTTGCAGTCTCTGGCAGTCTTTCCTTGTGTCTCCCCCAGTGTGCAGTCTCTTGCAGTCTTTCCTTGTGTCTCCCTGCAGTCAGTTTGCAGTAGTCTTGGCAGTCTCTTGCGTCGTTCCTGTGTCTCCCGCAGTTTGCAGTCTCTGGCAGTCTTTCCTTGTGTCCTCCCTGCAGTTTTGCAGTCTCTGGCAGTCTTTCCTTGGTTCTCCCTGCAGTTTGCAGTCTCTGGCAGTCTTTCCTGTGTCTCCCTGCAGTTTGCAGTCTGGCAGTCTTTCCTTGTGTTCTCCCCTCCAGTTTGCAGTCTCTGCAGTCTCTTTCCTTGTGTCTCCCCTGTTTGCAGTCTCTGGCAGTCTCTTGCAGTCTTCGTGGTTTCCCGCGTTGCGTCTCTGGCGATTTCTTGTGTCCCCTGCAGTTTGCAGTCCTCTGGCAGTCTTTCCTTGGTGTCTCCTGCGTTTGCAGTCTCTGGCAGTCTCTGGCAGTCTTTCCTTGTGCCTCCCTGCAGTTTGCAGTCTCGGCAGTCTTGTTCTTGTGTGCTTGCCCTGCAGTTTTTGTGTTAGAAACGTGGCGTAGAATGTGCGTCCAGTTTTAGGCTATTTTTTGGTCTGGGAAGGAGGCACAGACTGAATGCATCATCTGGCACAAAATTGTGGCCATTTTTTTTTACATAAACTAGTCCAACCGATAGATGGTTTAAAGATTCTGTGACGATTGCTCTGCGCTCTGTAATGCACTTCCTCTACCGGTTATGGATCTTCTAATCCTAACTTGATAGAATTAGTCCCCTAAACTCTCTTATTGGCCATGAACAGGCAAGGGCTGAGTCCGGGGGAAACGGCTACCGGGGGCAGAAATGGGCCCGACCTACCCCTTTCAATCAAATAAAAACCATCATAGATATCGTTGGTCACAGACTTATCATTCAGTTGCCCCCCCCCCCCCCTCGTCTTTTGATTTGATTTAATCTGGAACAACTTTCCATATTTTTTGTATGGACCATTCATATATGTATATAAATTAATCATGTTCCCCCCTCGTAGTCGTCTCTTTTCCCAGACTAAATAATCTAGTGTTTTAATCTTCATCATAAGCTGAGACCCTCCATTGTGTCTTTCTGTGTCCCCCTGTATGGTGCAGTCTCTGCAGTCTTTCCTTGGGTCTCCTGCAGTTTGCAGTCTCTGCAGTCTTGCAGCTTTTCCTTGTGTGTCTCCCTGCGTGTGCAGTATTGGCAGTCTTTTCCTTGTGTTCGCCCTGCAGTTTGCAGGTACTACCTGGGGCAGTCTCTTGCAGTCTTCTGTCCTTGTGTCGTCTCCCCTTCCGCTTTGCGTTCTGGCCGTCTTTCCTTGTAGTCCCTCCCGTTTGCAGTCTCTGGCAGTCTTCCTTGTGTCTCTCTGCAGTTTGCAGTCTCTGGCAGCTTTCATGTGGTTCTCCCTCTTTGCAGTTTTGCAGGTTTGCGCCTTCCTTGGTCTCCTGCAGTTTGCGATTCTCTGGCAGTATCTGGCCAGTCTCTTGCAGTCTTGTGCTGGGTCTCCTGCAGTTTTGCAGTCCCTGGCAGTCTCTGGCAGTCTCTGGCAGTCTTCCTTGTGTCTCCCCTCCAGTTTTGCAGTTCTCCTTGCGTCTATCCTTGTGTCTCCCGTGCAGTTTGCAGTCTCTGGCAGTCTCTTGACAGTCTCTCCTTGTGTTCGCCTGCAGTTTGCTCATCTCTGGCAGGTCTCTCTTTATTTCTGTCTCCTTGTGTCTCCACACCTCAGTTTGAAAGTCTCTGGCAGTCTTTCCTTGTGTCTCCCTGTTCATGTTTGCTTGTGCGTCTCGGCAGTCTTTCCTTGTGCTCCTCCCTCAGTTTGCAGTCCTTGCAGTATTCCTTGTGTCTCCCCTCCAGTTGCTAGTCTCTTGCAGTGTCTTCCTTGTGTCTCCCCATGTCAGTTTGTCAGTCTCTGGCAGTTCTCTTGCAGCTCGTCATCTCTCTTGTGTCTCCCTGCAGTTTTGCAGTCTCTGGCAGTCTCTTGACAGTCTCTCCCTTGTGGTCTCCCTCTCCAGTTTGCAGTTCTCTGGGCGTCCCTTCCTCTGTTCTCCTCTGCAGTTTTGCATGTCTCTGGCAGTCTCTCTTCTTGGTTCGCCCCTGCATTTGCAGCTCTCTGCGAGTCTCTCCTGGTCTAACCTGCAGGTGTGCTAGTCTCTGGCAGTATTTCCTTGGTCTCACCCTGGCAGTTTGCAGATCTCTGGTCTCTCTTGCAGTCCTCCCGTTGTGTCTCACTGCAGTTTTGGCAGTTCTGCAGTGCTACTGCAGTCTTGCTTGCACGTCCCCTCCAGTTGTCAGTGTGCTTCGCATTCGTCCGCAGGTTTGCTAGTCTCTGGCAGTCTTCTCTCGTGTGTCTCCTGCAGTTTGCGTCTCTGGCAGTCTCTCCTTGTGTCTCCTGCAGTTTGCTAGTCTCTGGATTCCGCCTGGTCTCTGATCGCAGCTGTGCAGTCTCTGGCAGTATTTTCCTGTGTATTCTGCAGTTTGCAGTCTCTGGCAGTCTCTTGCTAGTCTTCTTGTGTTCTGCGTTTGCAGTCTCTGGCAGTTACGAGTTTGGATTCTTGTTCTCCTCCAGGATTGCTCGGTTCTCCTGTTCGATCATGTACTGTACTGTGGTAGCTCAGCTCCTGGGGGCCCTGTTGCTTCCTGGGCGCGTGAAGGTCGCGCACACCTTGGCTTGACACATCGCCATGAATCTTAACACAAACAAAGTTCCTCAACCTGTAAATACCAATCGTGACGGGAGGGTTAACATCTTACATCTCCAGGATCTGATGTATCAAGTTTTTTTTTTAGCCAATTCCACATATCAGTTGGTCTTGGCCCCTGTGAACCGATGTGTGACTAAATACTTTGTTCTCTATATGGTATAGTAGAGCTACATCAGTGTTTTCTACTCTCCTCTCAGTTAGAGAATGGATCTGCCATATTTGGGCGCATATGGCAGGAATTATAGGGAAGTGTCCTTAAAGGGGATTCAGATACTTACATCTAGATCATCAGTGATCAGATACTGTTCACCATAGTACTTCAGGCAGTACTCACCACTAGATATTAGATCAGAACTTCACCAATAGCTATCATGACAGAGACTAACTGTTCAGTGACATACAACCACTAGATCTGCATTGAGTCTAGAGACTTCACCACTAGTATTTTATCAGTGAATCAGACACTTTCAGTCACTCAGTCATCAGGGATAAGATTTACACTACTCACACTAGATCACATCCATATAGATCATCTTTAGGATCAGGATACTCAACATCTAGATCACAGTGGATCAGATCACTTGCACCACTAGGTATCAGTGATCAATTATCTTTAAACCACTAGATATCAGTGATCAGATTGAGCTTCACACTAGATCATCATTGTGAGCAGATACCTTCACCTACTACGACTCCATCATGGATCAGATACTACAGATAGATCATCAGTGCTCAGACCACTTCACCATATTAGATCATCAGTGATCAGATACTACACCACTAGATCATCAGTGATCAGATACTACACCACTAGATCATCAGTGATCAGACACTACACCACCACATCATCAGTGATCAGATACTTCACCATTAGATCATCAGTGATCAGATCCTTCACCATTAGATCATCAGTGATCAGATACTTCACCACTAGATCATCAGTGATCAGACACCTCACCACTAGTTCATCAGTGATCAGATACTTCTCCTCTTCCCCCCCTCCATCCTCAGGCGCCTTCTGCCTCAGTAATATATTCTATGTTTTCTCATCGCTATCGCACACTCACATCTTTGGCAATTTGTTCCTAATTTGCACATATAATCAAACTCAATTTTACATTTTAAAAACCCCTTTTATTACGAATTACACGTTTTCCCTTCCTGAAAGTGGAAAAATCTCTGCCTGGCGCATGCGGCGACCTCTGACCCGCGCTCGAGGGATCTTCGATTCCCTTTGACAAATCTCGGTCTTCATCTCCCGTTATTCCGGCGCTGACCTTTGCCCCCCCGGTAGACATACACAGCGCTGACCCTTCTGGCAGAGGGGAGGAGATGTTTAATTAGGAGTTCTGCTAATAGTCTGGAAGATTAATTCATGCGCCGCACGGAAAGCTTCTGGGACTTTTAATGGGGGCCTAATAAGGCATCAATTAGATATTTGCATAAATTTAATAAGGAGGCTGCTTGGCAGAACTCGTATCGCCAGAATGAAAATGTGAGCCGCATCTTTCACAGTCCCCCGAGACTCCAGAGGGGGGAAAGACAGAGCGAAGGGGTAACATCAATATATACCCAAAGCGGAGCGCGCCATTAATTATAGCCGCTAGAATGGAGCTTATAGGGGGGGGGGGGGATTTAGGGGAGTCTGAGCTTATAGAGGGGAGATTTAGGGGAGTCCTCCGCAGTCAGCATCAGGTACAGTCCCAGGTATTTGGATAAAGTTTATGGCGGTGACTCAAGGGTTGTAACTTTTGGCTTGATAATTGTATTAATATTATGTTAGCACCTCACCTTTGGCATCACTGTGTGTATTATCCCTGTACTGTGACATCCTGTGTGTATTATCCCTGTACTTGACATCACTGTGTGTATTATCCCTGTACTGTGACATCACTGTGTGGTATTATCCTGATACTGTGAATCACTGTGTGTATTATCCCTGTACTGACATCACTGTGTGTATTATCCCTGTACTGTGACATCACTGTGGTGTATTATTCCCTGTACTGTGACATCACTGTGTGTATTATCTCTGTACTGTGACATCCCTGTGTGTATTATCCCTGACTGTGACATCACTTTGTGTATTATTCTCTGTACAGTGACATCAACTGTGTGTATTATCCCTGTACTGTGACTCACTGTGTGTTTATCCCTGTACTGTGACTCCTGTGTGTTTTCCACTTCCTGTGACATCATCTGTTGTATTCTCCTGAACTGTGACATCACTGTGTGTATTACCCCTGTACTGTGACAAGTCAGTACTGTGTGAGTTCCCTGTCTGTACATCCTGTGTGTGTATATCTCTGTACTGTACAATCACTGTGTGTATTATCCCTGTACTGTCACTCCTGTGTGTGTATTATCCTGTACTGTGACACCACTGTGTGTATTATCCTTGTACTGACTCCTGGTTATTATCCCTGTACTGGTGACATCACTAGTCTGTATTTCATCCCTGTACTGTGACATCACTGTGTGTATTACTCCTGTACTGTGACATCGCTTGCGTGTATTACCTCTGTACTGTGACATCACGTGTCTATTATCCCTGTCTATGTTGACATCACTGTGTGTAATTATCCCTGTACTGTGAACATCACTGTTGTAATTATCCCTGTACTGTGACATCACTGTTGTTTCCCTTACTGTGACATCTGCTGGGTATTATCTCGGTACTGTTGCATCACTGTGTGGTATTGATCTCTGTAGTGACATCACTGTGTTTATTATCCGTGTACTGTGACTCACTTGTGTATTTATCCCTGTACTGTGACATCACTGTGTGTTATATCTCTGTACCTGTTTGCAGCATCACTGTGTGTATTATCCTGTAACTGTGACTCACTGTGTGTATTAACCCCTCCCTGTACTGTGACATCACTGTTCGTATTATCCCTGTACTGTGACATCACTGTGTGTATTATCCCTGTACTGTGACATCACTGTGGTTATTATCCCTGTACTGTGACATCACTGGTGTATTATTCTGTACTGGACATCACTGTGTGTGTATATCCTTACTTGACATCACTGTGTGTATTATCCCTGTACTGTGACATCATACTGTGTGTATTATCCCTACTGTTCTGTGACATCACTGTGTGGTATTATCTCTGCTGTGACATCACTGGGTGTATTATCCTGTCTGTGACATCACTGTGTGTATTGATCCCTGTACTGTGACATCACTGTTAGTATTATCCTTGTACTGTGACATCACTGTGTGTATTACCATGGCTGTGACATCACTGTGTGTATTATCCCTGTACTGTGACATACTTGGTTTATCCTGTACGGACATCACGTATGTATTTCCTTGTACTGTGACTCACTGTGTGTATTATCCTGTACTGTGACATCACTGTGTTATTATCCGTCTAGTGACATCACTGTGTGTATTATCCCTGTACTGTGACAAATCATTGACATCACTGTGTGTATTATCCTGACTGTACATCACTGTTTTTGTGGATTATCCCTGTACTGTGACATCACTGTGTGTATAGCCTATCCCTGTCCGGTTACATCACTGTGTGTATTATCCCTGTACCTGTGACACTCACTTGGTATATCCCTGTACTGTGACATCACGTGTGTATTATCCCTCCTGGATACTGATTAGTGACGTACATCACTGGTGTGTATTTCCCTGTACTGTTACATCACGTGTGTATTATCCCTGTACTGTGACATCACTGTGTGTATTATCTCTGTACTGTGACATCACTGTGTGTATTATCCCTGTACTGTGACATCAGTGTGTTTTATGTCTCTGTACTGTGAGCCTCACTGTGTGTTTTCTCCGTACTGTTACATACTGTGATTGTAGTTGTATACTTATTCTCTGTACTGTTACACTCACTGGTTGTATATCCTGTACTGTGACATCACTGTGTGTCTTATCTCGTAGTACTATGTGATTCAGTGTACTGTCACATGTGTGTATTATCTCTGTACTAATGCCTGATGGATCAGTCACTGTATGTAGTACATCCCTTTGTATTATCCCTGTCTGGTGAATCTCTGATGGATCATTGTATTAATCCCTGTACTGTGACATGCATTGTGGTATTATCTCGTGTACTGTGACATCACGAGTTATTATCCTGTACTGTGACATCACTGTGTGTACTTAAATCTCGGGTAACTGTCCATCACTGTGGTATTAATCCTCTCTGTACATTATTCTGTGTGTATTATCCTTCCTGTGACATCACGTGTGCTTATTATCTTCTGTACTGTCATCACTGGTGCATGTATTATCCCTGTTACGGTGCACTCCTGGTGTGTCTTATCTCTGTAACTGTGGACATCACTTGTTTGTATTATCCTGTATCGTGACATCCACTGTGTGTATATCTCTAGTACTGAAGGATATCTAGTGACACTTGTGTTAGTTCTGATGTGTAATACTCTCCATGTTAAGGCTTATCGTGTTACACTCTCACTGAACCCTGTCATCCTGTGTATTCTTGGGCCATCCTTTATCTTGACTACACGTGACAGAGCACAGCGTTTCGCTATCTCCAGTTCTCCCATAGAGTCAGGCAGGGGGACAATTGATCTCCGTTCTAGTGATCCGGGTTTTTCAGCAGTTGGATCCTGAAAAGTTCACAAGTAATTTCCGATACAAAGTTTAAAATCCCCTATCCTGATCCTACCCGCTGCAACTACAAGAACAACCCTGTGCATCACTGTGTGTATATCCCTGTACTGTGAAATCACTGGTGTTTATCCTGTACTGTGACATCACTGTGTGGATTATCCTGTACTGTGACATCACTGTGTGGTTATCCTGACGTGTGAATCACTGTGTGTATTATCCTGACTGGATCACTGTGTGATTATCCCTGTACTGTGACATCACTGTGTGTATTATTCCTGTGACTGTGAATCACTGTGTGTATTATCTCTGTACTGTGAACTCACTGTGTGTATTATCCACTGATACTGTGAATACACTGTGATGTATTATCCTGTACTGTGACATCATGTGTGTATTATCCTGTACTGTGACATCACTGTGTGTATTATCCCTGTACTGTGACATCACTGTGTGTATTATCCCTGTACAATACACACAGTGATGTCACAGTACAGAGGTAATACACACAGTGATGTCACAGTACAGGGATAATACACACAGTGATGTCACAGTACAGGGATAATGCACACAGTGATGTCACAGTACAGGGATAATATTTATATGATGTCTCTTATATCTGTGTAGATTGCTCTCTGATCTGTGTATATGTTGTGTTGAGGAGACGTCGGGGAGTCCTGCCAGTTGTCGGCACAATCATTAGACACTTCCCTGGTGAGGCATCATGCACCAGCGCTGAGCACCAGGAGCAGAGGGACGGGGAGGCGCGGGGCCTCTTGTGGAGGCTGTAAAATGAGAGAACCAGAAGATGGTAAAATGATTACAACTCAAAAATCATTTCCTAATCAAATCTAAGTAGGAACATTTTACCCATAAAAATTGAATATTTTTCATCAAGTTTTGGCAATTTCCTCCATTTAATGTTCCTCGTATTCCCGGTATTTCATCAGGCTGCATTCTATCCTTCTATGAGCCGGCGCTCTGCATTCTCTGGATGATGCTCTGTAAAGACGAGGCGTTATATGCGATAATCAGGCTGATATATTATCCTGTTAGTACTAAAATGTTGAGATGCAATTTACTGCAGCTGAATCCAGAACAATCCACTTGGGGGAGATTGTGGACAATTATAAAGCGAGGAAACATCCAGGTCTTCTTCAAGGTTCGGATTTGGAGACCGAAGAAGTGATAAGGTCTAAATGGCCCCTGGACAATATATCTGCAGGTCCTACTATATTCTGAAGTTCTTTGGAGGAGTTTTTAGTGTGTAACTAGAGCCATTCATACAGGACCTGTACCTAGGTTCATTGGCACAATCCTACTAAAATTAGGGGCATCGGCAAGATGTAATTACACTCCAGTCATATCCAGTGACATCTTCTCTAAATGTAGCGAGAATGGAGTAATAAGAGAACACTGCAACCCTTGCAGCTGCATATTTCTCTATAGCCTAAGTTACAGTTCATATACTGTCCTGCTGCTACTTCTCACCTTAAAAGGCTAATGATCCCTTAAGGCAGTGGTGTCGAACCTATGGCACTGGTGCCAAAGGAGGCACCCGGAGCTCTGTCTGGGGGCACCCGGGCCATCACCCCAGCATGAAGTTCACCAGACAGGACTCAAAGAATCTTCCTACAATGATAGACGAATTTGCCCTCCTCCTTTCATCTGGGTTGGTGTCTTTAGGAGGCTGAACGATTGAAAGTTGTCAAAGAACAAATAAATTAAATTACTGCTTAAATTGCTGCGCTGGCACTTTGCAATAAATAAGTGGCTTTTGGTTGAAGTTTGGGCACTCAGGCTCCAAAAGGTTCGCCATCACTGCCTTAAGGGAAGGAACACGTCTGGCAGCTTGTGTAATAAATCTCAGTGCACAGAGTTAGAGTTAAAGGATTTATGCTGCTTAAATTGTGTGAATTCAAAAGGCTTGGGACCATCGTAGCCTCTATAGGTTTTCAGTAGCACAAGTCGCTGGTGCTCAGGTTGTATGAAAGCCGGACCCTCATGTGGACGTGTGTTTTACTTGGCCGTTGAAGTAGAGGAGTAGGATCTCCATACCTTGGAGCCACTAAAGGAAATTATTCTCAGCAGAACCATAACTGGGAGCTGATTTGCCTCAATGCAAAATCGATTGCAGTTTTTTTCCACCATGGACAATGAAGGCGGCCTGTCCGTGACTTACAGTCATCTGAAATCCCAACAGGGAAGGTGAATTAGCAAAAGTAGAACAGAGGACACTAGAAATTTGGCTTCACCTACCCCCCTCTCTTGAGCACCGGTGGCTACACATTTGATTTCGTACTTATAGGTGAACTGACATTCCTCTAAAATCTGTTGTTTTTAATAGAGATCACTGCCACTAATGGACGCAGAACACAGTGGGGGTCATTTACTAAGGGCTCGATTCGCGTTTTCCCGACGTGTTACCCGAATATTTCCGATTTGCTCCGATTTCCCCTGAATTGCCCTGGGATTTTTGCGCACGCGATCGGATTGTGGCGCATCGGCGCTGGCATGCACGCGACGGAAATTCGGGGGGCGTGGCCAAACGAAAACCCAACGGATTCGGAAAAACTGCCGCATTTAAAAAAAAATCGGTTGCGGAGCTTGCACTTACCTTCACTCAGCCCGGCTCGGTGAACTCCAGAGCATTCTGATGCTTTTCAGCGCAACAGCGCCACCTGGTGGACGGCGGAGGAACTACCTTAATGAATCCCGGCCGGACCCGAATCCAGCGCAGAGAACGCGCCGCTGGATCGTGAATGGACCGGGTAAGTAAATCTGCCCCATTGTCTTGGTGCTCGGTCCTAACAGTCCCACTGATATGGGGATTGGAGCTTAAGGAGAACCTATAACCACCTCAGACAGGTGAAGATTCACCCATACCATTCTGTAGGGGCTGCTTCATAGATTCAGGGGCACTTAGAATTTTCTTTCTAGCCCCCATGGTTGCTGAGATATCAGTCCCGGTATCTGACTATGATAATCATCTCCACTGTCAGAGAGGAGGAGCTGGAGCAGAGGTGAGGGCTTTTCATTGAAGATTAGCATAACACATGCCCCCTTCTAGCACCTCCTCTCTGACAGTAGAGAGGATTATAATAGTCAGGCTCTACTGTCAGAGGATGTGCTAGGAGGGGGCACATATTTTGACAATCTTCACTGACAAGTATAAGATTATCATAACTCATACCCCTACTCCTGCTCCAGCTCCTCCTCTCTGACATTGGAGAGGACTATAAGGGTCCTATATCTTTACTGATATCTTAGCAACTGTAGGGGCTAGAATGAAAATTTTAAGTGCCCCTGAATCTGCAGAGCAGCCACTACAGAATAATTTGTGCATCTCCACATTTTTCAGGGGGGTGAAAGGTCCTCTTTAAAGGGGTATTCTCATCTGGGCATTGGTTTTTAATTCAATTCATGTGCCATATACATACATTTCTTCAGTTGGATGTTATTTTAAAAAAAATGTTCCTGTGTGAAGATAATTTCCCATAAATGTAGTCATGTTGTCCCTCAGAAACGTGATTTTCATCCTTGGATAAGACCACCTCTGCTGGAGTGATTGCACAAATAAACATTTTTTGGGGGAGTTACTGCATGTGGCACAGCCACCCTGTGATAATGAACGCGGAATCCAGGTAGGACTCAATAGCGTATGAGTGCCCACTACTGCCAGGGTGTAGGGGTGGCCGTATCCAAGGACAGCTATCTTGTTTCTAAGCGACAACATTATGGAAATTATCATTATTTGTAATGACATGCAATTGAAACAATGTATCTATAAGGAAAATGAATTAAATTAAATGCGAATGCCCCTTTAAATACAACGTGATATCTTAAAGACAAGTAAGATGATGGACTGAACTTTACAGATTTTTTTTTTACTGTCCCCAATATTCATTTACAACTTCTGTTATTTTACCCTCTGAGACTATTGTCAACAGTGTTCTGTTCTCCTGGTTACACCATTTCTTTATTGGATTGCCTGGGGAATTGCTCATGTCAGGGCACGGTTCCCAGTTTGGTCTAAAAGGAAAAGATAAGGCTTGCGATCCTTTAGAGTCAAATTTTTATTTTTTTTTTGCTTTACTTTAAGTAATCAATGAAACATTCAGCCTCTATCAGATAGCAACATCATCCGAAGCTTACACTGAGAGCAGCCAATAAAGCAGAGACGTAAAAGTTGGAACATGAGTGTAAAATCCATAATATCGAGTGCTATCACAGCAGCCAGGCACCTCTCGACTTGTACGTCTCACAAAAAGCCATCTGCATGTTAAGAGACATGGCAAGACCTGCTCATGATTGGGAGGAATTATTATAAGAAGAGCCTATCGACAGCCGCTGAAGGAAGCAGATTATGGGGGGCTTTGGACGTGTCATCTGGGGGGCTCTGCAGGGGCCGTCTGTTTTCTTCCTTGTAGAACATATTACGAAAAATCAAAAGCAAATATTGTAGTAAATCATAAAATATGGTTCTGGAATTCCGGGCCATATGTCCTGTGTCGGGCTTCTGGGGTAGTGAGCCCCCTGGACCACCGCGGATGATGACACGAGCCGACACCTGGCACCGGAATGTAAGTGGCACCCGGTTTTCCCCAGAGCCCACCGCAAAGCAGGATGGTTTTGTTGCGGCGTGGTACCACCAGGTCGTTCCAAAGCCGCGCTTGTCCGCGGTGGCAGCCAAGGCGAGGTACAGAATCACCAGGCAATCTCGTAGTCGGGGACAGGCAGGCGGCAATGGTGCAAGGTCAGGGACGGAGAGGGAAGTCAGGGCTGGCAGCGGAGGAGCGAAGTCGAGGATGGGTCCAGAGTCACAACGAGAGATCAGAACACAGGTATCACTTCCGGGAAGCTTTCTAAATGGCAGGAAGCTCAAAGATCCGGCGGGGAATGCTGGGAGAAGCCGGCCTTTATGGAAACCCGGGAAGTGGCCAGTGCCAATCAGCGGTGCCTGGACCATTAAATTTGTGAATACCAGCTCTTGCGCGCCCTAGGGAGCGGGGTCGCTCGCGCTGGCCAGCCGGGGCGGGAGCAGGAATTTTGAGAGGTAAGTGAGGCCGGACCGGGGCACCGCCATGGAGAGGGGCACAGGTGTGCCTACATCCAAAAGATGTGGATCGCAGGGGCACCCATGACATCCTTTGAAGCTAAGTAGATAAAGGTGGACTATGGGCTGCGCATAAGAACCAGACTACACCCATTGGTGGCTTTTTTGCCATTTTTGTTTTAAGATTTACCCAATTATTTGAGAGATGAAATGGAACCCAACTTGACATCCTCAGAACACTGATACAGTATAAAGCCCTACCACAGCAAGGAGTATGTAACATTTGGACCCGTTTGGGCTTCAGCACCAGCCTCAGCCAGTAGAGTACAGCAGAAGATTTGCTGCTGACTGTAATTTTGTACTTAGGTGACATTCTGTCCTGCACTAGTCTGAACGCTGCCTTATTTCATTCCTGAATGTCTTAATTGATTTCCACCACACCCATTTGTCTCCTGTTGCCTTTGTTCTGGGCTGTAGACGGTTGAGCTAGCTGTGATGGAGTGGGACTCTGATATATCATAAGAGGATTGTTTTACCACTTCCCAGTGAATTCTATAAGTATGGTTCGGAGCTTGCTTTCTGTCTTGGACTTCTGTATTCTTTGATTTTTTGACCCTTGCTTGTCTTCTGACCATCCATTTGCCTCTTGTTTTTGTACTGCGTGGTCCTTTTGGTTTTTACCCGTTTGTTTGTCCTATTTATTTCTTCTCTTGTTGCACTTTGCTGCAGGAAGGGAACGTCGACCAGTTGTCACCTACCATCTAGGATATGATAGGCAAGTAGGTAGGGACAGCTGGCTGGGTCTAGCTTTAGGATTCACTGTGTCTGTCCTTTCCTTTTCCATTTTTTGTCTGTCCCCAAACAGCAACATTACAGACTTCATCGTATTACTCAGCATTACCTTCCATTGCATTAATTCATATAAACAAATGAAAGTATTTTTCAATTTCATGAGTATCAGCAGCACCGAGAGAATTTCTCTTCATATCTTTTTATACCGGCTGCAGCAACATCTTGACCTACATTTTTTACTTTACTCTGCAATAAGTCAGTGATATCATAACCTGCTGTATATGGATCGGATCTGTATTCCCAGCACATCCCACTGGTGCTTGATGGGATTGAGGTCTTGGGAATCCGGAGAACAAGTCATCCCCTACAACTGCTTATGTTTTTCATTGAATCCTGCGACAATTTTTGTAGCATGGTGGAGCATTGTCCGGCTCATAGAGGTCCTCACTATATAGAAGATTTCTGCCATGAAGGAGGGTGTTGGATCTGTGTAATATTCAGGTAGGTATCAAAATAACTTCCACTTGATTCTAGGAGTTAACATCACATTGGGGCAGATTTACTTACCCGGTCCATTCGCGATCCAGCGGCGCGTTCTCTGCGCTGGATTCGGGTCCGGCCGGGATTCATTAAGGTAGTTCTTCCGCCGTCCACCAGGTGGCGCTGCTGCGCTGAAAAGCATCGGAACGCGCTGGAGTTCACCGAGCCGGGCTGAGTGAAGGGAAGTGCAAGCTCCGCGACAGATTTTTTTTAAAAAATGCTTCAGTTTTTCCAAATCCGTCGGGTTTTCATTCGGCCACGCCCCCCCCCCGATTTCCGTCGCGTGCATGCCAGCGCCGATGCGCCACACTCCGATCGCGTGCGCCAAAATCCCGGGACAATTCAGGGGAAATCGGTGCAAATCGGAAATATTCGGGTAACACGTCGGGAAAACACGAATCGGGCCCTTAGTAAATGACCCCCATTGTCTCTCCCAGAGTCTTGCACCCCGATGCTATCTCTATCCCTAGTAGGTGATGCACATACACCAGGATGTCCAGATAATGTGAAAGTGTTTCGATAGTCTCATCCAGCTTCTTCCATAACTCAATTTTCCACTTCTGATGCTCATGTGTCCACCTTAAGTGCTTTTGGACGCAACTGGGTCAACGCGGGCACTTTGACCGCTCTGCCCCTACCGTTATCCATTAGTAACTTTTCTAGTAATTCTTTGGAAATTATTATATGACTAGTTCACCAATTGTTCTTCTTTACAATGTCGGACTGATCCACCAGAACATCAAAGGATCCTGTGGTGGAGCCAGGTTCTAACCCAATACTGGACCATCGATGTCTGGCAGAGAAGAGGCTGGAGAAAAATAATTTTATCTTCTAGGCCCAAATAACTTTAGTCTGACACAACGTTCTTGGATCACTTATGGTAGGTAGCAAATAACATATGCGAAAAAGCACCCCTAGTCGTACCCTTGTCCACCCATCTTTGGGTCAGACTTACATCCTTATATCCTTTTATTTAAGGATTTCGAAGATATCTAATTCAAGAGCTGCAGTTTAGTTACCCCCTCCCACTTATGTTGGATAAATATCGCTATATATAACTATAAAGTAAGGTGCCTTACATAACATTGAATGCCATTGGGCTAGAGACAATTCTTTACAGTTGTGAAATGATGTTACTACCTGGTGCCATCACCCCATCCACTACAAAGATATTGGGGCACATTTACTTACCTGTCCGATGGAGTTCACCCAGAGTGCATTGTCCGCGTATAATGCGCTGTGCCGCGATCACTAAGATCGTGCACCCGATATCCTGCATGTGTCGCTTCCCCGCTCAGGTCCCTGGAGTTCACCTTCTTCTTCCTGGTGCATGTAAGTGCATTGTCCGTGTTTTACCCTCTGAGACTATTGTCATCGTTGGTTCTGTTCTCCTGGTTACACCATTCTTTATTGGATTGCCTGGGGAATTGCTCATGTCGGCACGGTTCCCAGTTTGGTCTAAAAGGAAAGATAAGGCTTGCGATCCTTTAGAGTCAAATTTTTATTTTTTTTTTGCTTTACTTAAGTAATCAAGAAACATTCAGCCTCTATCAGATAGCAACATCATCCGAAGCTTACACTGAGAGCAGCCAATAAAGCAGAGACGTAAAAGTTGGAAAATGAGTGGAAAATCATAATATCGAGTGCTATCACAGCGCCAGGCACCTCTCGACTTGTACGTCTCACAAAAAGCCATTGCATGTTAAGAGACATGGCAAGACTGCTCATGATTGGGAGGAATTATTAAAGAAGAGCTCTCGACAGCCGCTGAAGGAAGAGATTATGGGGGGCTTTGGAGTGTCACTGGGGGGTCGGGCTCATGCGGGGCCGTCTGGTTTCTTCCTTGTAGAACATATTACGAAAAATCAAAAGCAAATATTGTAGTAAATCATAAAATATGGTTCTGGAATTCCGGGCCATATGTCCTGTGTCGGGCTTCTGTGGGTATAGTGAGCCCTGGACCACCGCGGATGATGACACGAGCCGACACCTGGCACCGGAAGTATAGTGGCACCCGGTTTCCCAGAGCCCCGCAAAGCAGGATGGTTTGTTGCGGCGTGGGTAACCACCGTCGTTCCACAAGCCGCGCTTGTCCGCTGCGGTGGCAGCCAAGGGAGGGTACAGAATCACCAGTGCATATCGTAGTCGGGGGACAGGCAGGCGGCAATGGTGTGCAAGGTCAGGGACGGAGAGGGAAGGCAGGGCTGGCAGCGGAGGAGCGAGAGCGAGGAGGGTCCAGAGTCACAACGAGTTAGAACACATATCTATCCGGGAAAGCTTTCTAAATGGCAGGAAAGCTCAAAGATCCGCGGGAATGCTGGAGAAGCCGCCTTTATGGAAACCCGGGAAGTGGCAGTGCCAATCAGCGGTGCCTGGACCATTAAATTTGTGATACAGCCAGCGCCCTAGGGAGGGGGTCGACGCGCTGCCCGCGGGGCGGGAGCAGGAATTGAGAGGTAAGTGAGGCCGGACCGGGCACGCCATGGAGAGGGGCACAGGTGTGCCTGCATCCAAAAGATGTGGATGCAGGGGCACCCATGACATCCTTTTGAAGCAAGTAGATAAAGGTGAACATTGGCTGCGCATAAGAACCAGACTACACCCATTGGTGGCTTTTTGCCATTTTGTTTCAAGATTTACCCAATTATTTGAGAGATGAAATGGAACCCAACTTGCATCTCAGAACACTATACAGTATAAAGCCCTACCACAGCAAGGAGTATGTAACATTTGGAACCGTTTGGGCTCACGCACCGCCTCAGCCAGAAGTACAGCAGAAGATGTTGCGCTGACTGTAATTTGTACTTAGGTACATTCTGTCCTGCACTAGTGAACACTGATGCCTTATTTCATCCTGAATGTCTTAATTGATTTCACCACAACCCATTTGTCTCCTGTGCCTTTGGTGGGCTGTAGACGGTTGAGCTAGCTGTGATGGATGGGACTCTGATATATCATAAGAGGATTGTTGTTACCACTTCCCAGTGAATTCTATAAGTATGGTTGGAGCTTGCTTTGTCTGGACTTTCTTTGATTTTTGACCCTTGCTTGTCTTCGACCATCCATTGCCTCTTGTTTTTGTACTGCGTTGTCCTTTTGGTTTTTACCCGTTTGTTTGTCCTATTTATTTTGTCTCTGT
This sequence comes from Engystomops pustulosus, assembly GCA_019512145.1. Classification (NCBI taxonomy): domain Eukaryota; kingdom Metazoa; phylum Chordata; class Amphibia; order Anura; family Leptodactylidae; genus Engystomops; species Engystomops pustulosus. Next base: position 75,603 of record WNYA01000492.1, on the reverse strand, counting down.
GCACTTTGCTGCAGGAAGGGGAACGTGACCAGTGTCACCTACCATCTAGGATATGATAGGCAAGTAGGTAGGGACAGCTGGCGGGTCTAGCTTTAGGATTCACTGTGTCTGTCCTTTCCTTTTCCATTTTATTGTCTGTCCCCAAACAGCACATTACAACTCCATCGTATTACTCTGCATACCTTCCATTGCATTAATTCATAAACAAATGAAAGTATTTTTCAATTTCATGAGATCAGCAGCACGAGAGAATTTCTCTTCATATCTTTTTACCGGCTGCAGCAACTCTTGACCTACATTTTTACTTTATCTGCAAAAGTCAGTGATATCATAACCTGCTGTATATGGATCGGATCTGGATTCCCAGCACATCCCACTGGTGCTTGATGGGATTGAGGTCTGGGAATCCGCGAGAACAAGTCATCCCTACAACTGCTTATGTTTTCATGCCCACAATTTTGTAGATGATGGAGCATGTGGCCTAGAGGTCCTCACTATAGAAGATTTCTGCCATGAAGAGGGTGTTGGATCTGTGTAATATTCAGGTAGGTATCAAAAATAACTTCCACTTCATTCTAGAGGAACATCAATATGGGCAGATTTACTACCCGGTCATTGCGATCCAGCGGCGCTTATTGCGCTGGATTCGGGTCCGGGGCGGGATCATTACGGTATTTTCCGCCGTTCCACCAGGGGGCTGCTGCGCTGAAAAGCATCGGAACGCAGGGAGTTCACCGAGCCGGGCCGAGTGAAGGAAGTGCAAGCTCCGCGACAAATTTTTTTGAAAATGCCGTTTTTCCAATCCGTCGGGTTATTTTCGGCCACGCCCCCCCCCGATTTCGTCGCGTGCACATGCCAGCGCCGATCGCACACATCATCGCGTGCGCCAACATCCCGGGCAATTCAGGGGAGAATCGGGCCGCAAATCGGAAATATGGTAACACGTGGGAAAACGTGAATCGGCCTTAGTAAATGACCCCCATTGTCTCTCTCCAGAGTCTTGCACCCCGATGCTATCTCTATCCTAGTAGGTGATGCACATACACCAGGATGTCCAGATAATGTGAAAGGTTTCGATCCATCCAGCTTCTTCCATAACTCAATTTTCCACTTTGATGCTCATGTGTCCACCTTAAGTGCTTTTGGAGCAACTGGGTCAACGCGGGCACTTTGACCGCTCTGCCCTACCGTTATACATTAGTAACTTTCTAGTAATTCTTTGGAAATTATTATATGACTAGTTCACCATTGTCTTCGTTACAATGTTGGACTGATCCACCAGAACATAACAGGATCTGTGGTGGAGCCAGACCCTAACCCAATACTGACCATCAATGTCGGCAGAAGAAGAGGCTGGAGACAAATAATTTATTTTTATTGGCCAAATACTTTAGTCTGACACAACTTCCTTGGATCACTTATGATAGGTACAAATACATATGCAAAAAGCACCCCTAGTCGTACCCTGTTCACCCATCTTTGGGTCAGACTTACATCCTTAATCCTTTTTTTAAGAATTTCGAAGATATCTAATTCAAGAGTGCAGTTTAGTTACCCCTCCCCACTTATGTTGGATAAATATCGCAACTATAAGTTGGTGCCTTACATAACATTGAATGCCATTGGGCTAGAGACAATTCCTTACCGTGTTGAAATGATGTTATACACTGGTGCCATCACCCCACACACTACAAAGATATTGGGGCCACATTTATCTTACCTGTCCGAGAGTTCACCAGAGTGCTGTCCCGTATATCGCCCTGTGCCGCGATCAGTATTCACCATATCCGCATGTGTCGCTTCCCCGCTCAGGTCCCTGGAGTTCACCTTCTTCTTCTGGTGCATAAGTGCATTGTCCGTGTATAATGTCGCTGTGCGGGGAGTCACTAAGATGCACCCATATCCTGCATGTGCGCTTCCCCCACTCAGGTCCCGGAGTTCACCTTCTTCCTGGTGCATGTAAGTGCATTGTCCGTGTATAATGTGCTGTGCGGGGAGTCACAAGATTGTGCACCGATATCCTGCATGTGTCGCTTTCCCGCTCAGGTCCCGGAGTTCACCTTCTTCTTCCTGGTGCATGTAAGTGCATTGTCCGTTGATAATGCGCTGTGCGGGGAGCACTAAGATCGTGCGTCCGATATCCTGCATTGTGTCCTTCCCCCACTCAGGTCCCCTGGAGTTCTCCTTCTTTCCTGGTGCATGTAGTGCATTGTCCGTGTATAATGTGCTGTGCGGGGAGTCACTAAGATCGTGCACACCATATCCTGCATGTGTCACTTCCCCACTCAGTCCGGAGTCGAGTTCACCTTCTTCTTCCTGTGATGTAAGTGCTGTGTCCGTGTATAATGTGCTGTGCGGGAGTCACTAAGATCGTGCACTCCCCATATCCTGCATGTGTCACTTTCCCCGCTCAGGTCCCCGGAGTTCACCTTCTTCTTCCTGGTGCATGTAAGTGCATTGTCCTGTGTAATGTGCTGTGCGGGGATGTGATCCGAGATCCTGCGTCCGATATCCTGCATGTGTCGCTTCCCCGCTCAGGTCCCCGGAGTTCACTTCTTCTTCTCTGGTGCATGTAATGGCATTGTCCGTGTATAATGCGATGTGGGGGAGTCGACTAAGATCGTGCCCCGAATCCTGCATGTGTCGACTTCCCCCGCAGGTCCCCGGAGTTCACCTTCTTCTCCTGGTGCATGTAAGGGCATGTACGTGTATAATGCGCATTGCGGGGAGTCAAACAGATTCCGTGCAGCACTGATTATCCTGCATGTGTCGCTTCCCCCGCTCAGGCTCAGGAGTCACCTTATTCTTCTGGTGCATGTAAGGCATTGTCCCGTGTATAATGGCTGTGAGGGGAGTCACTAAGACTGCGCTGATATCCCTGCATGTGATCGCTTCCCCGATCAGGTCCCTGTGGTTCATTCCTTCTTCCTGGTTGCATGTTAAGTGACATGTCCATGTATAATTTGCGATGCGGGGAGTCACTAAGATTCGTGGCACCCGAATCCATGCAGTGGTCCTTTCCCACTCAGGTGTCCCCGGAGTTCACCTTTCTTCTTCCTGGGCATGTAAGTGGCATGTCGTGTATAATGCGCTGGCGCGGGGTAGTCACTAAGATCGTGAACCCGATATCCTGCATTGGTCACTTACCGCGTTCAGTCCCCGGAGTTCACCTTTTCTTCCTGGCTGCATGTAAGTGCATTGTCTCTGTATATGTGCTGGGCGGGGAGTCACTAGATCTGATCCGATATCCTGCAGGTTCCGCTTCCCCGACTCAGGTCCCTGGAGTT
>WNYA01000492.1:0-72228 GCA_019512145.1 Engystomops pustulosus | reverse complement strand
CACCTTCTTCTTCCTGGTGCATGTAAGTGCATTGTCCGTGTATAATGTGCTGTGCGGGGAGTCACTAAGATCGTGCGTCCTATATCCTGCATGTGTCGCTTCCCCGCTCAGGTCCCCGGAGTTCACCTTCTTCTTCCTGGTGCATGTAAGTGCATTGTCTTGCAACTCAATTTGAAACTTAAATCCCGCGCTCAGTCCGAATCAGTCGGATCGCCTGCCGGCCACCCACCGATTTCTGTCTCATTAAATCAGTGCAGCTGTGCCACAATCCGATCACGTGCGACAACATTCCCAGCGCAAACCCCTGTTAAATACCTGTTACAGCTGCACAAATCCCGAAAACCGTGAACAGTCCGGCGAAAGTGCGATCCGCAACCCTTAGTAAATAAGCCCCAATATACGGTACAGTGGCAGTATCTTACGTGCCACAAAGGCAACTGACTGCACTGATATTGTTGCATCTCTAGGGTTCATACAGTACAGGAAGGGCAGGGGTGGAGGGGGGCTGGTTTCTGGATTTTGTAAGCACCAGGGTACGGAGGTGACAGTAACGTGACGCAGCCCTGCAGAAGTGTTACTAGAGTCTGGCAGGTCTGTTATATGATGAACCCGGCGCGGCTTTGCTGAGTAGTTAATACTCTGGCAGCCTCTTGGGGTTGTTATCACTGATATAAAGCCGGCAGAACGGAGAAGAAATGTTCCGCTGCACCAAATGCTGTGGAGGCTTTTTCTTATTAATGTTCTGAGCCTGAAGTGCTGTGCACAGGTTTTAGCTCAGAGCGTTATATGTCGAGTCATCAGGGACAAGCGCAATAGATGTATAACTGTTGGCTGCGGCCTATGGGGATGTTCACAGGTGTCGCTACTGGCAGCCAGTCATCGCTTCTCCAAAAATATGAAAAATGATGGAAAATCGGGAATTTCCCATTTCTATTTTGCGATAAGCTTCGCAGTGTTTATCACTTTAAAGGGAAATTCCCCATGTGAAAACTGAGCTGTAATATTTGTATCATGGCTGATATCGGTGCCGTCGCTGATTTTCCTCCTGTTTTGGTACTAATGCTCCTCCCTATAAGAGTTTGGATTTGCATGTTGCATGAGATGCGCACATCCCCACCAGGGCCTGACCTATTGGCTTAGGGGCAGTTGGATTCCCCTGGTACCTGAGAGGCTGGCAGAGCGCAGCCTAGCACTCAACTGGGTCATGGTTGTTTGGTCCAGGTGGAACAAACCTCATCCACACCGGGCAGGTGTCCGACAGGAGGATTGCAAGAAAGAGGGAAATGCCAAGGATGATAGTTCTCCCTGGGTCACTCCCGGTCTTTGTGTGTATGAGGATGGTAGAGGGGAGGCCCTTGATGTTAGCGGTTTCCAGGGATCACACGTAGACAAGGGATGTAGAACATCAGCTCACAGTTCTGTTATACCGGAACACAACCACACCACAAAGGTAACAGGTCAAGGTAACAGTCCAATCTGTACAGGTCCAAGGTAGCTGGATGGATAATGTCTGGCAAAGGATAATCATAGCCCAGTTTCTGCAGCTTGAGGCTGGAGAGGTTAGGAGCTGCTTAGCAGTCATCATAGGCAGGTGCTGTTAGGGATCAGAGCCGCAGACCTGGTATCTTAAGGCCGTGTGTCTGGATAGCACTCACAGGCACGCTCTCTTATCAGTGGATATTCACACTGATCTGGATCTCAGAAAGAACTGGCCCAGAACATTCCAGCCACAGGTCACAACCAAAGGCCGCAGTTCTAGGTACCCAACCAGGGAACTTGTTACAAATAAATTTACATTAATCAATCATTACATATCATTGGTTAACATGTAAACAAACTTCCCAGGCATCTGCAATACCTGCTATAGACAGATTACGCAGCGCTGCGCAGAGTATAAGGATTAAACTGATGTAGGGTGGCAATATTAAACTCTAACCTGTAGGTTTAGGTCCAAGTAGGTTCAGTCCTGTAAATAATTCACTTTGCTCCAATCCCTTTATACCAGGAATAGTCCCAGGTGAGTAAATATTAAATCAGTAAGCGCAGGTAACCATAGAAATATATTAACCAAATATAAGAAGATGCCGCAGCTATGAGTAATGACCCTGGTTTATCACGATGGATTTTGGTGGTACATATCCTTTAAATAACTCTTAAAGGGATTTGTCACTATCACTGAACTTTACCAGTGTAAGTAAAATCCTAAATGGGTCACCCATAGTGCATAGTACTTGCCCTGATAAAGTTTGTGTAAATCCCCCAAGAACGGCAGGTCACATGACACGTCGGCCTAGAACTTGCTGTGACATCCTGCGTGTATTTGGTTTCCGGCAGGTGAAGGGGGTCATGCACACATTACTCTTGGCACGCCCCCTTGGTCTTATCCACTCCCAAAACAGTGGTTTGAGGCAGGGTCGGCTTCAGGTTTCAGTAGGCCACTGGGCGACAGAGCCTCACTGGGGCCCTTTGCAGTGAACTCACAAGGCGGCACACACAATTCAGAAACTAAAACTGTCTCCCTGTTGCCCCCTCATGGCTATTTATATACAGCCACCCTTAACCCCTATGGATCCATTATATAAAGCCTTATGTGGGCCCCCCAGCAGCTCTAGGCCCTGACACTTTCCTGGGTATGCCCAGTGCTGGCGCCGGCCCTAGTTTAAGGGGATGTTCTTGGCACACCTATCCAACCACTGTTTTGGATAGGTGGATATTATGGGGTGGGCATAACAGTAATTAGTAATAGACTATAGCTCAGCTCCATTACTTAAGGGGTAAGAAGTGTAAAAAGAAATCTAATTACAAGTGTTATCTGCACTGAGAATCCCTGAGATGTGGCATCTGGGGGCAACTGTGCCCAAGTGTGCAGGGACTCCTCTGCTGCTCAGAGAGGCAAAAGGTTAAGGATTGTGGACTCATAGCTAAATTGCATCAAAGGGTTTGGGTTTGGAAAGGGTGCATTAAAGGGATCTGGTCAAAAGTTAAAGGGGTTTGCTAATGAAAGCAAGTTCTAAGCAGACACTTCATGATTCATCTGTGCTATGAGATGCTGTGTGCTGACAATGTACTTAGATTATGAGGGTACAGGTTTTTCTACACTTTTATTTAGCTTCTGAACATTCTACTTGTATCTGACACATAGAAAAAGAGAGTTGAGGCCGATCAGAGATGATGAGATCCATGGGATGAATATAAAACACAATGGCACTCTCTGCTCTGCTAACTCAGCTAAAACACACACAGAGTCAGCTCTGCTATATGCCTCCCTCCTGGGCTTATTATTACAGGTCTTGTGGCCGCACTTCCGTCCGATGTTTTCGGGGATCGGACTGCTGGGATAGGGATTTAGAAGGGGATTTTGCCGCAGCTCCGCTGCTTTCATGCGACAGAAATCAGGGGGCGTGGCCGATGGACAATCCGACTGATTCGGACAACCCACGGGATTTAACATTCAAAATTGTGTCGCAAGCCATGCACTTACATGCACCAGGAAAAAGAAGGTGAACTCCGGCGGACCTCAGCGGGGAAACGACACATGCAGGAAATTGGACGCACGATCTTAGTGAATCACAGCAGCTCCGAATCCTCGTCGGACAATGCAGCTTGGGGATCGCGATGGGAAGGGTAAATAAATGTGCCCCATTATCTGTCTGTAGCTTGTAGAGTAAGTCACTGCAGACTGCTGCTTGCCGGCAGGAGGTGCCGATGTCTGAGCTGGTCTTGTAATGCAGGGGGAGGGGCAGGAGGCAGAGAGCCCTGCAGTGTGCAGACACGGGAAGCTATTCATGAGAAAAATCTGTCCATAGTTCGAAGATTTACGTTTGGATCCCGGTGCAACCACATTATAAACACCAGGACTGAGACAGATTGGAATTATATCTGTGAAATGCTGTATTTTTGTTAATAACAGTGAATTAATGAATGTGTTATTTTGTTATCCTGAGTATATTTAAGTATCTTGTCTGCGTGGGAGGAACACCCCTTTAAGGGCAATGTTATGTAGTCATGGATCATTTTCTGGATCCACTTGTTTTTCCTCTAAGATTAGAGATAACTGTGCATCAGCCTAATAATCCATTATTGTGGATCCATTGTCACCCCCTCAGCACCCACAAAGCAGAATAAGTTGCAGTGATGGGAACAGTTTTTGAAGGGGAAAAAAATAATTATTGCTATCGTCAAAAAAATGAAACGCTTTTTCTGAATAATGGGGTTTTCTCCGTAATCGCCATTTACATGCAAATATCGCAGCAATAACCGTAATTGCTAGGGAAACATTTTAAGCAGGAGAGCTAAATTTCACCCCATTGGAAAGGCATTTAAATACAACAATTATCACTAAAATTGGTTATTTCGTGTTTCAACATAACAAAAATGACTTTTAACGCCGCCTCGAGTGGTCCATAGACGGGAGGGTATAGATCACCATTAGCACGTGGATAATGAGCTTGGAGACAATAGGGACAGGTGGGACTGGCGGGGACCATTATGGGTAGAGGTGTTACTGATTTCATACGACACATGGGCACTTACTGTACCACATCTGGCAGGTAAATCCATTGTCCATGCCAATTTTTGATAAAAGGTTCTGGGTATTTCAGTAATTGGGAGGTGGACATGGGGGTCTGGTGTAGTCTATAGAATCTGGATGGTGTCTAAAAACTAAAGTTGAGCTAGGAAACCCGAGTTTATATCTTGACTCCTGACATGAGCTTCTGTAGATGTCCTCCTTGAGGACTAATCCTCCCACCAGTGTAATAGTTTGTGTATCTACCATGGGTATCGATGTCACACACCTTAATGTTGGAAGAAAAGACGAATTGGGGCTCATTTACTAAGGGTCCGAATGCCGCACTTTTGTCAGGTTTCCCGACGGATTCGGAAAAACTGCAGAATTAAAAAACTATTTGTGTCGCAAGATCAAGCACTCACATGCACCGGGAAGAAGCAGGTGAACTCCGGCAGACCTTGGCGCAGCAGCGACACCTGCTGGACACCGGGCGCACGATCTTAGTGAATCCCGGCAGACCCGAATCCTCGTCGAATAATACGCTGCGGGATCGCGACTGGACCGGGTAAGTAAATGTGCACCATTGGATTTGAGTTTGGGTTATGTCAGTCCATGCTGTTTCCACTTGATTTCAAAGGTCATCCGGAGGTTTCTGGTGAGCCAATTTTTGGGCGACCATCAACCATATGTGTGTCACAGATCTGGGTAAAGGTGTGGAAGGAGTGAAGTCTGTTGGCCAACCAATCGATGGGTTGTTAAGGTTGTGGTTGTGCATTTTGTAAAGGTCTCTGCAGTCTCTTTGTTGTGTAGTGTAGACAGAGTAGATATTTGTCTGGAAAGATGATGTCGTGCCCTTCGTCTGTCCATGTGAGACTTGTCCATCCTCAGAATAGCTGCAGGGCAGTGTTACTTTTGTATAATGCACCACCATAGTGGCATGTCACTTGGTCTACCAGTATGTGGGTGGCACCATTGGATTCTTCTCATGCACATGTCTAGCACACTCAACGGCCACCTCTACATTTCTGACCTGTTGGTGCCCATTGTCCTTCTCCATTTCGGGGCCTTCCTTTGGCCAGTTTTCGACAGGAAAATTTGAGACCACAAATTTGTGCATAGGGCACAAAGGTTTCAGCTCTTCCCTGAATTTCCTCCCAATTAACATGAGTGGTCCATGATCACCCAACGGTTGGCACACCACAGACCACCCGAGGCGCAGATGTATCATGTGGTAGGAGCGTGGCCTAACATTACCCAGACACACATCCTGATTTCGTTGAGTCTTCTCAATGAATTGGAACAGTAATTTCAATAATTTCACCATAATTATGAATTTGATATCTCTTCTCCTAACTTCTCCGTTGCAATTTCAATGTCCAGCATTGTATTCCCTAATTCCCGGTGCAGGAATCAGTTGATAAGTGGGGTTGTCAGATGTCAGACATCACAAATATGATAATTATAACCTTTCCAATGGATAGGTCATGAATATTAATAAGGTGGAAAACCCCTTTAAGTCTGGTGGCCACAGGGTAAGTGTACCATATGGGAACCATTAACCATCGAATGTTCATTCGATATCTTCTTGTGTAGGGAAAGTGCCTGGGGGTCCCCTCAGGCCACAGCGCCCAAGTTCATCTACCACCTCTGCAGTCCCCATAGCAATGTCCATGATTTCAGTGTTACAGTATACATTGATGTTCTGGAGGTCGTATAAACCAGTCATTTTTCTTCTGAGCTTAGTAATAAACATTCCATGAGTACTGAGCATAAAAACATCAAATACAAAGACAAAAGAGTTACAATGAGAGAGATGGAAGATCACACACATCAAACAAAGCTCCACTACTCAATGGAGAAGACGAGGTCTAAAAATAAAACAATTAAAATTGTGAGCGTAGACCATGAAAAGAACTTTCCCTGGAGGAAATATAACAAGGTCCAGGGAGCATTGACCTCACTGTCATTATGATTGTTCCCAAACTAATCTCTCTTGGGATTGAGTCTTGCAGGCCGTCAACATCTCAGCCTTACCCCGGGACTATTGTGCACTGTGTCATGATCAAAGTCTAATCTTCCTCTAATTGTCCAGTAATTGCTCCATTTACAGCCGAATTTACACGGGGTTAAGGCCTCCATGCACATAGGGGCAGATTTACTTACCCGGTCCCGTCGCGATCCCGCAGCGCGTTGTCCGACGAGGATTCGGGTCCGGCGCGATTCACTAATAACGTACATCCGAGTTCCTGCATGTGTCGCTTCTGCACCGAGGTCCGCCGGAGTTCACCTGCTTCTTCCCGGTGCATGGGAGTGCTGATCTTGCGACACAAAACCTTTCTTTAAATTAGGCGGTTTTACCTAATCCGTCAGGTTGTCCGACGGCCCGCTCCCCCATTTTTTTGTGGCGTGCAAGCCGGTGCCGATGTGCCAAAATCCGACTGCGTGCGCAAAAATCCCAGGGCAATTCGGAGCAAATCGGAAATATTCGGGAAAACCGACGAAAGTGCGGGGTTCGGACCCTTAGTAAATGAGCCCCGTAGTGTAAGGGAAGAGTCGACGTAGTTTTGGGAAACCTGGAAACCTCCTGAGAATATGAAGACGGGGAAGGAGGGGTCACACATAATTAACTTATCATAGAGACGTCTTTTGTTTTTCTCCGGGTCTCTAAACCTGCGTTGCCTACTTTTATTAAAGGGGTTGTCTCCCCAAATTAACTTATCCATGACCTTGTGAATTGGGGATAAGGATAAGTTGAAGAATCCAGGGGGAATTCGTTCTGGGACCTTCGGCATCGGGAGAATAACCACCCAATCCTTCTAGGGGGCCCATGGCCACCCAAACCACCCATTAAAATTTTATACAGAGAAGGACCTTCACCCAATAAATCCTCATAGATCCGTTCCTGCTCTCAATACACATGAACACAAAAACTACTTCAGGACATTTTTAGGTCCTCCAATGGTCCTGAAACCGCAGACACCTTCTTCTTCCTGGTGCATGTAAGTGCATTGTCCGTGTATAATGTGCTGTGCGGGGAGTCACTAAGATCGTGCGTCCTATATCCTGCATGTGTCGCTTCCCCGCTCAGGTCCCCGGAGTTCACCTTCTTCTTCCTGGTGCATGTAAGTGCATTGTCTTGCAACTCAATTTGAAACTTAAATCCCGCGCTCAGTCCGAATCAGTCGGATCGCCTGCCGGCCACCCACCGATTTCTGTCTCATTAAATCAGTGCAGCTGTGCCACAATCCGATCACGTGCGACAACATTCCCAGCGCAAACCCCTGTTAAATACCTGTTACAGCTGCACAAATCCCGAAAACCGTGAACAGTCCGGCGAAAGTGCGATCCGCAACCCTTAGTAAATAAGCCCCAATATACGGTACAGTGGCAGTATCTTACGTGCCACAAAGGCAACTGACTGCACTGATATTGTTGCATCTCTAGGGTTCATACAGTACAGGAAGGGCAGGGGTGGAGGGGGGCTGGTTTCTGGATTTTGTAAGCACCAGGGTACGGAGGTGACAGTAACGTGACGCAGCCCTGCAGAAGTGTTACTAGAGTCTGGCAGGTCTGTTATATGATGAACCCGGCGCGGCTTTGCTGAGTAGTTAATACTCTGGCAGCCTCTTGGGGTTGTTATCACTGATATAAAGCCGGCAGAACGGAGAAGAAATGTTCCGCTGCACCAAATGCTGTGGAGGCTTTTTCTTATTAATGTTCTGAGCCTGAAGTGCTGTGCACAGGTTTTAGCTCAGAGCGTTATATGTCGAGTCATCAGGGACAAGCGCAATAGATGTATAACTGTTGGCTGCGGCCTATGGGGATGTTCACAGGTGTCGCTACTGGCAGCCAGTCATCGCTTCTCCAAAAATATGAAAAATGATGGAAAATCGGGAATTTCCCATTTCTATTTTGCGATAAGCTTCGCAGTGTTTATCACTTTAAAGGGAAATTCCCCATGTGAAAACTGAGCTGTAATATTTGTATCATGGCTGATATCGGTGCCGTCGCTGATTTTCCTCCTGTTTTGGTACTAATGCTCCTCCCTATAAGAGTTTGGATTTGCATGTTGCATGAGATGCGCACATCCCCACCAGGGCCTGACCTATTGGCTTAGGGGCAGTTGGATTCCCCTGGTACCTGAGAGGCTGGCAGAGCGCAGCCTAGCACTCAACTGGGTCATGGTTGTTTGGTCCAGGTGGAACAAACCTCATCCACACCGGGCAGGTGTCCGACAGGAGGATTGCAAGAAAGAGGGAAATGCCAAGGATGATAGTTCTCCCTGGGTCACTCCCGGTCTTTGTGTGTATGAGGATGGTAGAGGGGAGGCCCTTGATGTTAGCGGTTTCCAGGGATCACACGTAGACAAGGGATGTAGAACATCAGCTCACAGTTCTGTTATACCGGAACACAACCACACCACAAAGGTAACAGGTCAAGGTAACAGTCCAATCTGTACAGGTCCAAGGTAGCTGGATGGATAATGTCTGGCAAAGGATAATCATAGCCCAGTTTCTGCAGCTTGAGGCTGGAGAGGTTAGGAGCTGCTTAGCAGTCATCATAGGCAGGTGCTGTTAGGGATCAGAGCCGCAGACCTGGTATCTTAAGGCCGTGTGTCTGGATAGCACTCACAGGCACGCTCTCTTATCAGTGGATATTCACACTGATCTGGATCTCAGAAAGAACTGGCCCAGAACATTCCAGCCACAGGTCACAACCAAAGGCCGCAGTTCTAGGTACCCAACCAGGGAACTTGTTACAAATAAATTTACATTAATCAATCATTACATATCATTGGTTAACATGTAAACAAACTTCCCAGGCATCTGCAATACCTGCTATAGACAGATTACGCAGCGCTGCGCAGAGTATAAGGATTAAACTGATGTAGGGTGGCAATATTAAACTCTAACCTGTAGGTTTAGGTCCAAGTAGGTTCAGTCCTGTAAATAATTCACTTTGCTCCAATCCCTTTATACCAGGAATAGTCCCAGGTGAGTAAATATTAAATCAGTAAGCGCAGGTAACCATAGAAATATATTAACCAAATATAAGAAGATGCCGCAGCTATGAGTAATGACCCTGGTTTATCACGATGGATTTTGGTGGTACATATCCTTTAAATAACTCTTAAAGGGATTTGTCACTATCACTGAACTTTACCAGTGTAAGTAAAATCCTAAATGGGTCACCCATAGTGCATAGTACTTGCCCTGATAAAGTTTGTGTAAATCCCCCAAGAACGGCAGGTCACATGACACGTCGGCCTAGAACTTGCTGTGACATCCTGCGTGTATTTGGTTTCCGGCAGGTGAAGGGGGTCATGCACACATTACTCTTGGCACGCCCCCTTGGTCTTATCCACTCCCAAAACAGTGGTTTGAGGCAGGGTCGGCTTCAGGTTTCAGTAGGCCACTGGGCGACAGAGCCTCACTGGGGCCCTTTGCAGTGAACTCACAAGGCGGCACACACAATTCAGAAACTAAAACTGTCTCCCTGTTGCCCCCTCATGGCTATTTATATACAGCCACCCTTAACCCCTATGGATCCATTATATAAAGCCTTATGTGGGCCCCCCAGCAGCTCTAGGCCCTGACACTTTCCTGGGTATGCCCAGTGCTGGCGCCGGCCCTAGTTTAAGGGGATGTTCTTGGCACACCTATCCAACCACTGTTTTGGATAGGTGGATATTATGGGGTGGGCATAACAGTAATTAGTAATAGACTATAGCTCAGCTCCATTACTTAAGGGGTAAGAAGTGTAAAAAGAAATCTAATTACAAGTGTTATCTGCACTGAGAATCCCTGAGATGTGGCATCTGGGGGCAACTGTGCCCAAGTGTGCAGGGACTCCTCTGCTGCTCAGAGAGGCAAAAGGTTAAGGATTGTGGACTCATAGCTAAATTGCATCAAAGGGTTTGGGTTTGGAAAGGGTGCATTAAAGGGATCTGGTCAAAAGTTAAAGGGGTTTGCTAATGAAAGCAAGTTCTAAGCAGACACTTCATGATTCATCTGTGCTATGAGATGCTGTGTGCTGACAATGTACTTAGATTATGAGGGTACAGGTTTTTCTACACTTTTATTTAGCTTCTGAACATTCTACTTGTATCTGACACATAGAAAAAGAGAGTTGAGGCCGATCAGAGATGATGAGATCCATGGGATGAATATAAAACACAATGGCACTCTCTGCTCTGCTAACTCAGCTAAAACACACACAGAGTCAGCTCTGCTATATGCCTCCCTCCTGGGCTTATTATTACAGGTCTTGTGGCCGCACTTCCGTCCGATGTTTTCGGGGATCGGACTGCTGGGATAGGGATTTAGAAGGGGATTTTGCCGCAGCTCCGCTGCTTTCATGCGACAGAAATCAGGGGGCGTGGCCGATGGACAATCCGACTGATTCGGACAACCCACGGGATTTAACATTCAAAATTGTGTCGCAAGCCATGCACTTACATGCACCAGGAAAAAGAAGGTGAACTCCGGCGGACCTCAGCGGGGAAACGACACATGCAGGAAATTGGACGCACGATCTTAGTGAATCACAGCAGCTCCGAATCCTCGTCGGACAATGCAGCTTGGGGATCGCGATGGGAAGGGTAAATAAATGTGCCCCATTATCTGTCTGTAGCTTGTAGAGTAAGTCACTGCAGACTGCTGCTTGCCGGCAGGAGGTGCCGATGTCTGAGCTGGTCTTGTAATGCAGGGGGAGGGGCAGGAGGCAGAGAGCCCTGCAGTGTGCAGACACGGGAAGCTATTCATGAGAAAAATCTGTCCATAGTTCGAAGATTTACGTTTGGATCCCGGTGCAACCACATTATAAACACCAGGACTGAGACAGATTGGAATTATATCTGTGAAATGCTGTATTTTTGTTAATAACAGTGAATTAATGAATGTGTTATTTTGTTATCCTGAGTATATTTAAGTATCTTGTCTGCGTGGGAGGAACACCCCTTTAAGGGCAATGTTATGTAGTCATGGATCATTTTCTGGATCCACTTGTTTTTCCTCTAAGATTAGAGATAACTGTGCATCAGCCTAATAATCCATTATTGTGGATCCATTGTCACCCCCTCAGCACCCACAAAGCAGAATAAGTTGCAGTGATGGGAACAGTTTTTGAAGGGGAAAAAAATAATTATTGCTATCGTCAAAAAAATGAAACGCTTTTTCTGAATAATGGGGTTTTCTCCGTAATCGCCATTTACATGCAAATATCGCAGCAATAACCGTAATTGCTAGGGAAACATTTTAAGCAGGAGAGCTAAATTTCACCCCATTGGAAAGGCATTTAAATACAACAATTATCACTAAAATTGGTTATTTCGTGTTTCAACATAACAAAAATGACTTTTAACGCCGCCTCGAGTGGTCCATAGACGGGAGGGTATAGATCACCATTAGCACGTGGATAATGAGCTTGGAGACAATAGGGACAGGTGGGACTGGCGGGGACCATTATGGGTAGAGGTGTTACTGATTTCATACGACACATGGGCACTTACTGTACCACATCTGGCAGGTAAATCCATTGTCCATGCCAATTTTTGATAAAAGGTTCTGGGTATTTCAGTAATTGGGAGGTGGACATGGGGGTCTGGTGTAGTCTATAGAATCTGGATGGTGTCTAAAAACTAAAGTTGAGCTAGGAAACCCGAGTTTATATCTTGACTCCTGACATGAGCTTCTGTAGATGTCCTCCTTGAGGACTAATCCTCCCACCAGTGTAATAGTTTGTGTATCTACCATGGGTATCGATGTCACACACCTTAATGTTGGAAGAAAAGACGAATTGGGGCTCATTTACTAAGGGTCCGAATGCCGCACTTTTGTCAGGTTTCCCGACGGATTCGGAAAAACTGCAGAATTAAAAAACTATTTGTGTCGCAAGATCAAGCACTCACATGCACCGGGAAGAAGCAGGTGAACTCCGGCAGACCTTGGCGCAGCAGCGACACCTGCTGGACACCGGGCGCACGATCTTAGTGAATCCCGGCAGACCCGAATCCTCGTCGAATAATACGCTGCGGGATCGCGACTGGACCGGGTAAGTAAATGTGCACCATTGGATTTGAGTTTGGGTTATGTCAGTCCATGCTGTTTCCACTTGATTTCAAAGGTCATCCGGAGGTTTCTGGTGAGCCAATTTTTGGGCGACCATCAACCATATGTGTGTCACAGATCTGGGTAAAGGTGTGGAAGGAGTGAAGTCTGTTGGCCAACCAATCGATGGGTTGTTAAGGTTGTGGTTGTGCATTTTG
Source organism: Engystomops pustulosus (assembly GCA_019512145.1). Taxonomy (NCBI): domain Eukaryota; kingdom Metazoa; phylum Chordata; class Amphibia; order Anura; family Leptodactylidae; genus Engystomops; species Engystomops pustulosus. Next base: position 59,452 of record WNYA01000492.1, on the reverse strand, counting down.
TAAAGGTCTCTGCAGTCTCTTTGTTGTGTAGTGTAGACAGAGTAGATATTTGTCTGGAAAGATGATGTCGTGCCCTTCGTCTGTCCATGTGAGACTTGTCCATCCTCAGAATAGCTGCAGGGCAGTGTTACTTTTGTATAATGCACCACCATAGTGGCATGTCACTTGGTCTACCAGTATGTGGGTGGCACCATTGGATTCTTCTCATGCACATGTCTAGCACACTCAACGGCCACCTCTACATTTCTGACCTGTTGGTGCCCATTGTCCTTCTCCATTTCGGGGCCTTCCTTTGGCCAGTTTTCGACAGGAAAATTTGAGACCACAAATTTGTGCATAGGGCACAAAGGTTTCAGCTCTTCCCTGAATTTCCTCCCAATTAACATGAGTGGTCCATGATCACCCAACGGTTGGCACACCACAGACCACCCGAGGCGCAGATGTATCATGTGGTAGGAGCGTGGCCTAACATTACCCAGACACACATCCTGATTTCGTTGAGTCTTCTCAATGAATTGGAACAGTAATTTCAATAATTTCACCATAATTATGAATTTGATATCTCTTCTCCTAACTTCTCCGTTGCAATTTCAATGTCCAGCATTGTATTCCCTAATTCCCGGTGCAGGAATCAGTTGATAAGTGGGGTTGTCAGATGTCAGACATCACAAATATGATAATTATAACCTTTCCAATGGATAGGTCATGAATATTAATAAGGTGGAAAACCCCTTTAAGTCTGGTGGCCACAGGGTAAGTGTACCATATGGGAACCATTAACCATCGAATGTTCATTCGATATCTTCTTGTGTAGGGAAAGTGCCTGGGGGTCCCCTCAGGCCACAGCGCCCAAGTTCATCTACCACCTCTGCAGTCCCCATAGCAATGTCCATGATTTCAGTGTTACAGTATACATTGATGTTCTGGAGGTCGTATAAACCAGTCATTTTTCTTCTGAGCTTAGTAATAAACATTCCATGAGTACTGAGCATAAAAACATCAAATACAAAGACAAAAGAGTTACAATGAGAGAGATGGAAGATCACACACATCAAACAAAGCTCCACTACTCAATGGAGAAGACGAGGTCTAAAAATAAAACAATTAAAATTGTGAGCGTAGACCATGAAAAGAACTTTCCCTGGAGGAAATATAACAAGGTCCAGGGAGCATTGACCTCACTGTCATTATGATTGTTCCCAAACTAATCTCTCTTGGGATTGAGTCTTGCAGGCCGTCAACATCTCAGCCTTACCCCGGGACTATTGTGCACTGTGTCATGATCAAAGTCTAATCTTCCTCTAATTGTCCAGTAATTGCTCCATTTACAGCCGAATTTACACGGGGTTAAGGCCTCCATGCACATAGGGGCAGATTTACTTACCCGGTCCCGTCGCGATCCCGCAGCGCGTTGTCCGACGAGGATTCGGGTCCGGCGCGATTCACTAATAACGTACATCCGAGTTCCTGCATGTGTCGCTTCTGCACCGAGGTCCGCCGGAGTTCACCTGCTTCTTCCCGGTGCATGGGAGTGCTGATCTTGCGACACAAAACCTTTCTTTAAATTAGGCGGTTTTACCTAATCCGTCAGGTTGTCCGACGGCCCGCTCCCCCATTTTTTTGTGGCGTGCAAGCCGGTGCCGATGTGCCAAAATCCGACTGCGTGCGCAAAAATCCCAGGGCAATTCGGAGCAAATCGGAAATATTCGGGAAAACCGACGAAAGTGCGGGGTTCGGACCCTTAGTAAATGAGCCCCGTAGTGTAAGGGAAGAGTCGACGTAGTTTTGGGAAACCTGGAAACCTCCTGAGAATATGAAGACGGGGAAGGAGGGGTCACACATAATTAACTTATCATAGAGACGTCTTTTGTTTTTCTCCGGGTCTCTAAACCTGCGTTGCCTACTTTTATTAAAGGGGTTGTCTCCCCAAATTAACTTATCCATGACCTTGTGAATTGGGGATAAGGATAAGTTGAAGAATCCAGGGGGAATTCGTTCTGGGACCTTCGGCATCGGGAGAATAACCACCCAATCCTTCTAGGGGGCCCATGGCCACCCAAACCACCCATTAAAATTTTATACAGAGAAGGACCTTCACCCAATAAATCCTCATAGATCCGTTCCTGCTCTCAATACACATGAACACAAAAACTACTTCAGGACATTTTTAGGTCCTCCAATGGTCCTGAAACCACGCAGAATTGAAAGACGGCTCCTCCAATCTCCAAGAAGCTTATCCTGGTGACCATATGAGGTAGGATAGTTACAGACTTGTAGGGTCCATAAGTATACGCACAGGACTGGCATGACATTGAATGGAATACTAGGGGTAAGTCTTAGTAAGGGGGTCATGCCTTAAGGGTCCCTCGTTCTCCGTGTTAGAAGGTCCCAAAGTATTACCCCCACAGCATTCTTAACTATTCCTGGTGAGATACTTATGGTAAGGTTTACTGTCATGATATGTATGTGTTATACTGTTGTATATTAGGTGTGTTATATGATGTATATATAGTGTGTGACCGGCTTACTGTATAATACTGTATACTGTACTCACCGAAACCGTTTTATTAGTCCACCATGCGATTAACGGGTTGGCCCCCCTTTTTCCTCAGAACTAAGCCTCAATTCGCCTTCGAGGCATAGATACAACAGTGCTGGAAGCTCCTCAAGATTTTGCTCCATAGTGACATGATGCCATCACAGCCAGTTGCCGCAGATTGTCGCTGCCATGCCATGATGCGAATCTCCCGTTCCAATCCACCACATCCCAAATGATGCTCTAGTGGATTGAGTCTGGTGACTTGGAGGCCTTTGTGTCCTCATGACCTCATTTTCATGTTCAATACACCCTATCTGATATGATTCCCCTTTATGCAATGGCGCATTATCCTGCGAAGTTACCTCAGATGTTGACAGGTCCATGTGCATCATACAGGTATGGTCTGCAACAACATACTCAGGTATTCTAGTTGTCGTTCGTACACCATAAGCCCACCAAGCACCTGAACAGGCGATGACAAACCCCATCCACGCAAGCCTTACTCCGCTGATACAAGGCAGGATGATCCATGCTTCTGTTTGTGACGGCCATTCTGACCCTACCATCCGAATGTCGCGGCAGCAGAATCGAGACTCATCAGACCAGGCAACGTTTTCCACATCTTCCTACTGTCATCTTGCGATGGCTTGTGTTCAATTGGTAGCCTCAGTCTTCCCTGTGTCTATGCCTTGAAAGGAGTGGCACCCCCACGCGTGTGGTCTTATGCTGTCGTAGCCCTCTGCCTCAAACGTTTGGACCGTTCTGTGCGTTCAACTCAGATATCTTTCTGCCTACCTTGGTTGTAACGGTGGCGATTTTGAGTCTCCGTTGCCCTTTCTATCACTCGAAAGCCAGTCGTTCTGTGCCCCTTCTCCTCTTACCTCGGAGCATACAAGGCATTTCCTCCCGCCACCCTCGCCGCTCACTCCTGGAAATGTTTTTTCTTTCTGTCTTTCGGACATTCTCTTAGAACGCCTAGAGAGTGTGTCGTGAACATCCCAGTAGATCAGCATGTTTCTGAATAACTCAACCAGCCCTTCTGCACCACAACCATGCCACGTTCAAAGCCTCACAATCACCTTTCTTTCTTTCTCATACTCGATGCTCGGGAGAGCTCAGGAGATTGTCTTGACCTGTCTACACCAATGCACTGCGAGTGCCCGCCATGGTATTGCTGATTAGAAATTAGTGTTATGAGCCGTTGACAAGTGTTACCTATAAAGTGGCGGTGAGTGTTAATGTCGTCTTTTTTGCAGTATGTATGATATATGGTTTGTATAAAGTTTGTTTATGTTATCTGTGTAAGATGATCGAACAGGCGCGTCCGAGCTTATGCTACTGTCCTCATTAGGTACTCGAACTGCTCGTTGTCGGACGAATAATTAACACTTCGCCCTCTCGAAGAAAATGGCAGCTTCCCCTCCGTTTTGCTTTTTGGCGGCCGAAACGAGCCAATCACAAGCCGGAGACTCTGCACTCACCCTCATGACGTGGTACCCTTACACCGTCGATACAGTGTTGCTGGCCAGATCAGGTGACCCTGGGTAGCTAGCCGCTGGCCGCGCTGCTCGGATCATTCTGTCTCTGGATGCCTCTATGTAGAGAGCTGCGTGCTGGTCAGGGAATCGTTAGGGTGTCTATTAGCTACTGTTAGGTCAGGAGTGATTCTCCAAGAACCCCACACCCTTCTTATGGCTACAATACGTTTCCGTTTTTTATTTTAATTTGCTCTATTACCATTTTGTGTAGGATTCGAGGGGGACTTGCTCTACCGTTGTGTTAGCTCTTAGGGCGCACATATCCACCATAGCAAATACCGAAGTGGGAAAATTCAGTAGGGGTTGGATTTTCTATTAGGCAATAACTCGTGTCATCCTCATCTGGCATAGTAGTGTGCTTCCTTTGATACTTGGCTAGGAAAAATATCCATAGGAGAATACACAAGCTTCTTGAAGCTACATAGCGTTCTATATATTGGTTCTGGTTGATCACTGCTGTGCTTTAGTTTTCTGCATGTGCATGTACTTGCCAATTCTGAGCATTTTGTAGTGAGACCTTCGACCACGCTGTGTTCTGCGCTTAGTGGCGCACGTTAACATTACATTTCAGGTCTCCACAAATTGGTATTCGTCACCATTCATGGTCTGAGCTTATTGAACACAAGACTCGACCGATTTAGCATGGCTCTAAAGACAAAGTCGGTAAATAGTGACTGAGATGAAAAGGGTGGAGAAAGTGTAGCTAAAGAATTGGGTAAGGGCGTTACCTATTTACGCGGTATTTTACATGTGAGCGCGAAGAGTGTCGTAAAAGGTTACTTATGGATGTCGGGAAGGTTAAGAAGGGGGCAGAAAGGGCGGTGCAGGATTGTGTGTTGGGGTGGTGGGGGTTCCGGAACCAGTTGTCATATCCATAGAAAGGCCGAATTGGGGGAATTCAGTAGGGGGTTGATTCTATTAGGCACTACCTCAGTGTCATCTCATCTGTCAATAGGATTGTGCTTCCTTGTACTTGGCTAGAAAATATCCATAGGAAATACACATACTTCTTGAAGCCTACATAGCGTTCATATATTTGATTTCTGGTTGATCTCTGGTGGCTGTAGTTTTCTTGCAGTGCATGTACTTGCCATTCTGACCATTTGAGTGAACTTGCGACCGCGTGTTCTTCGCTTAATGGCGGGCACATTCGCCTAGCAAAGGCTTGAAGTGGGAAAATTCAGTAGGGGTTGATTTCTATTAGGCACTACTCAGTGTCTCTCATCTGGCAATAGTAGTTGCTTCCTTTGATCTTGGCTAGAAAATAGCCATCAAAAGGATCGGATTGTTTGTTTTCTAAAACTCAAAAAAAACAAAAAACCCAAAAAAAACAAAAAACACAAAAAACTACAAAAAAAAACAAAAAAAAGTAAAAAAAAAAAAAAAGGTTATAACTCTCATTTTAAATGTTTAACACCCCAGGGCTATAGGGAGAGACGAGGGCGGGGACGTGGCGGCCAACTACTTGCAGGGGTCAGAGGCCGGGTCCTGGGAGGGGTAGACACACCTGCTGATGAAGGGACAGGGGTACGCCGCAGAGCTACCTCCCTAGGTTCACTGTCTGAGTTACTGGGACTCGTGGTAAGGAGCACTGGTTGAGGCCAGACAGTGCGACAGGTGTGTCCCTGATGCTGACTGCTTCGAGCATTGTCCACCACCAGTCAGTCTTCCACCAGTCCACCCATGTCCCGAAATCCCACTCCCTCAAGCCGCTGCACTCAGCCTCCTCCCCCCAGTCTGCCCCCTCCCAGGAAAATTGCCCCATTTGACCGGCATACCTGAGGAAACTGTTTTCTGGACCCTTCCCACCGTCAACAAACCACTTTCCGTTGCTCGCTACGATTTTCTCGATGCCCAGGTTTTCCACCATCATTCTGTGGGTGATGAGACCTTTCGTGACGTAGTGGACGTGTGTAAAGAGGTGTCCGCGATGAGAGACGGTTGTCAGACAGGTGGGAAGTTGTTTGTCAGGCAGATCCGGGGGGAGCAGCCTGAGGGATCGGAGATTATGAGGATGACAGACCCGCGGGTTGCGAGGCCGTGTAGAACACAGTGCTTCTTCTGGACTGAGAGGGTCCTCGACCTGAACAGTTGGAAGAGGCAAGTGGTGGGGCCAGACGGAGAGGCAGGGCAGACTGGTGCATCAGCGCCACTGTCAACTAGTGAAGCTCCCGTGGTGAGGCTCTTGCGGCGAGGCTAGATCTTCAGAAAGTGTGGAGGTTCTTTAACGGAAACACCGGATTTGACCGCCGGACTGTGGTGGCAACTTTGCCAAACTCAGGCTCAGCAGGGGTTTCCCCCCACTACTAGCTTACTACTACCCACGTATCCAGGCATATGAATGCTACGCACCCCACTCAGTGCAACAAGCCCGTTCAACCTCCGGCCAGTGCACACACACTGCTCCTTCCCCTTTGCAGCTGCTAGTCAGCCCCCTGCCCGGACCCCTGCACAACAACCCCATCGTCGCTCCACGATCCCACCGCATCCACCAGCGTTCAGCTCTCATACCCAGAACGCTGGAGCGGAAACGCAATATGTGCAACCCCACCCCACGCCCAGCCCTTAATGTGCACATCTCCGATTGCTTAGCCTGGAGATGCTGCCCTATAGGCTATAGAGACCAGGGCCTTCGCAACCTCATGGTCGGCGGCCGCCCCCTCTTATTCGGCTCCCACCGCCCTACTTTTCTCCCGATGTGGCCGTCCCAGCCCTGGCAACCAGCACGTGTCGACAACATCATCCGTGCCCGACCACGCCGTTTCTGCACGGCACCTGCCACGGACACGTGGAACGAGTGCTGCCGGGCAGGGCCACTATATAACGCTGACGGCACATTGGGTTAACTTGGTGGAGGCTGGGCCGAGTCTGACCCGGGCTGGCTCATATACTGCGACGCCGAGGATTGCGGGGCCTACCTCGGTTCTCGGTTGTTTCAGGCTCTACTATTCCTCCTCCTCCGCCACCCCTCCTCCACCTCTCCTCTCTCCTCCGAACTACCATCCCTTGGGCACGCGCCATCAGTCCGGTAGCTCTAGGCACAGCAGCATTGCCGGGTCGCTAGCGACAGCATGCGGTGCTCAAACTGCTGGAGCCTAGCGACCAAAGGCACACCGCCCAGAGCTTCCAGGTCATCACGGCGCATACTGATCTGTGTCTGGCAACCTGCTGAACCTCAAGCCGGGAATGGTTGTTGACATCGGGCCGTAACCTGGTGGCGGCTCTGCAACTCTGCAGACTGACACATGTTGCCATGCCTGGCCCATGTGTTAAATCTGATAGTCAGCGTTTTCCTCAGAGACATACCCCCATCTGTCTGATTTGCTCACGAAGGTGCGCCGCATTCTGTGCGCATTTCAGAAAGATCCAGCCCATATGCAAAAAAGAGCTAGGTGGAAAATAGAAAGACATGCAGTGGTCATGGAAAAAAGGAAGTGCGTAGGTGAAGATAACAGGCGAGGAGGGAATATGGTAAGGTAGACAAGGGGAGGAAGTGGGTGTCAGACGGGGGGCGGAGGGGGACGCGAACGAGGGGGTGGCGTGAAGTTGTGACAGAACAGAGAGGCTTGAACGTTTGTGGATGGGTTAAAGAAGCGGAAGGATGGAAGGTAGTTAAGTTAAGAAACAGAGGGTACGGAGAGGAAGGTATGTTGCGGGGTGGGGGAGAGTGTAGGACCGCGATTTCTGCCACTCTCAGGGCAGCGCACTCCGCCTCCCACTGCCTCGCTCCACCGACTGTTGTGCGACTTGCCCAACGAGGTGGATTCACACTGACCATGTTCTCCAGACTTTACAAGCAGCGCAGAGCGATTGTCTCACTGCCAGTATGTCACTTCCACAAACTGTGTCAGGTCATCAGCTTCCTCAGTCTACAATGAGGAGTGGACGTGGAATGTCTTATTTTCTTGTCCTGTGCTTGAGTACTTTGAGAGTCAAACAGATGGTCGTGGCGATCCGCCATCATCAGCCTCACTCCCCCGCTGCTTTGCCTGTGACAAACGCTCTGGTCGCAGAAGTCGAAGCTTTGGCGCTCGTCACACGAGACGGGGGAAATAATATTCCCTTTGTTGATCGCCAAAGCACCCTGAGGTCTTTTTTTCTCAGCGCATATCCGGAGGAGGTGTGGTGAGGAGGATGAGAGGAAGAGGAGAGAATGTTGGCGAGACACAAGAGCGGGAACCATGTTGAGCCTTCACTGTTCAGCGTGTATGGCAAGAGAGAGTTGGATGCGTAATGGAGGAGGAGGAAATGGAACAGTCAGGCCAGTGAGTTGGAGTGAATTCTTACGCTTTGGTACTCTGGCGCCTATGGCAGAATTTCAGCTAGGCTGCCTATCCCCTGACCCTCGCGTTCAAAGATTATTCCAGCAAAACCGATTAAAAAAAAAACAAAAAAAACTAAAAAAAAAAAAAAAGAAAAAAAAAAAAAAAAAAAGAAAAAAAAAAAAAAAAAAAAAACAACTTGGGTGTTCACTCTCCTGGACCCACGTACACGCAAATCTTTCCACTCTCATCCCTGCAGAGGAAAGGAGTGTGCGAATGGCATGAATACCTACAGCCTGGTCACAAGCTAACAGTAGTTCCCTTCTGACATGCGCTAGCGCAGAGTGCGTATCTGCGGGACATCGCGAGGAGAGTAGCGAGCAGGCAGCTTGTCCAGCCCTGCAGGGTACGCTTACAAATGCTTTTGCCAGCTTTATTCAATCACCCCCAGGCAGACACTGTCCCCTGTCCCCCCCGTCTCGGCAGAGTAGGTCTGATCTTTACAGAAGATTGGTGAGGGAGTACGTAGCTGACCATACCTCGTCCTAAATGATCACACGCTCCCTACAACTACCTGGTTTCAAAGCTGGACATGTGCACGAACTGGGTGCGCGGTACGCCTTGGAGGTGCGTGCCTGCCCTGTCGCTAGCCGTCTTGTCGAGCGGGTTTTCACTGCCGCTGTGGCATCACACCGATAAAGCGTATCCGCCGTGTCGCTGACAGCGCTGACAGGCTGACGCTTATGAAAATGAAAAGGCTGGAATTTCTCAGATTTCCAATCTCCACCAGGTGAAGGAGCTCAACCTGAATAATTGATCCACTCCTCCTCCTCCTCCTCATTTTCCTCCTTCTACTCCTCTTTGTACAGTAAAGCGAGGAAAATTGCTATTTTTTGACAGGCCCCTGGCTCTTGCAAGTACTCTCATGCATTTATTTTTCTGGAGGGCCACCTACCGTTCCCTCTGTTGAAACAATTTTTGTGAGGCCACATACAGGCTCAATCTATTCCATTTTTCTGGAGGGGGGGGCCCCCCTCCCGGCTCCTCTGGTTTGAACAATTTGGGACTGCCACAACTGCACTCAATCTATTCCTTTTATGGAGGCCCCTACCTGTTCCTCTGGTTTGAGAAGATTTTTGGGACTGCCACATACAGGCACTCAATCTATTTCCATTTTAACTGCATGGCCCCCCTACCTGCTCTCTGGTTTGAACACTTTTTTGTGGACTGCACATACAGGCACTCATCTATTCCATTTTTACTGGAGGGCCACCTACCTGCTTCTCTCTGGTTTGAACCATTTTTGGGACTGCCACATACAGCACTCAATCTATTCCATTTACTGGGGGCACCCGACCGGCCTCCCTCTTGTTTGAAAAACATTTTTGGGACTGGCCACATACAGGCACTCATCTCTTCCATTTTAACTGCAGGGCCACCTACCTGCTCTCTGGTTGAACATTTTGGGACTGCCACATACAGGCACTTCAAATCAATTCCATTTTACTGGGGCCCCTACCTCTCCTCTGGTTTGAAGACTTTTGGGACTGCCACATACAGGCACTCATCTATCCCCTTTTTACTGGAGGGCCCCCCTCCTGCTCCTCTGGTTGAAAATGTTTGGGACTGCCACATACAGCACTATCCAATTAAAATTGTCTCCTAGCAAGCCTCCACACGTTGTCTCCATTGCTACCACCCCATCCAAATCGTCCAGATAGTGCCTCCATACATCGTCCCTTACTTACAAACGGGTGTTCAGGCAGAATTTGGGTTGTTTTCATTCATTCATCATGGATTCCAACATCAAAGTTTTAACTTTGCGCACCTACCCTTCTGTGTAATTCACAAATATACTGGCCACTGTTAAAACCATTAGGGATTTAATTTCAGCCGCTTCTTGCGCATCTGTTTACATTCCCCTCCCCGCCATATCCTAAACTTATAAAGCCCGCTACTAACCCTTGGAATCTTATACAAAAGTGCTGTTTGGGAGTAGCCTAGAGACAGGGGCTTGGATGGCGAAGCCGCCTTGCAGCGGAGCCCACTCCATGCCAAGATCCACTACCTAGTTTTTTTAACTGCGCACCTTAATCTCCTACTAGTTTCACTGCACTGCCTCCTACAGGTCCCTTTCAACGAGGCTGTGTCCAGCAGAATTTTGGGTTGTTTCATGGCTCCCATGGTAACTTTGTCCGCCACCACTGCTGTGTAATCCAAATATACTGGCAACTTTTTATCAGGTAGCGATATTTTTGATCGCTTCTTGCTCCCACCCTCCTTGTTTCCTCGCTGCCACCCTTGGTTTAAAGCCTGAGTCCATTGGGTATGTCGCCATGCCACTCTTCTGCCTGCTGCTGCCGCTGCCTCTGCATGCCTGTCCCCTATAGTGTCGGGTCAATTATGGATGTTTTAGATCTATCTAGCTCATTCTGTCCTCTGGCTCACTGTCATTGGCCATGGGTTGCCCATATGTTGGCATAATGGTGCGATTAAGTCACCTCGAGCTCCATGCATGCTGCCCCTGCTGTTTCCTGTCCATTTCCGTGGTGTTTCCATCCTTTTCTGAGGTTCCCAGGTGTTTGGCCAAGCTTCCCTGTGCAGAGCCTTGGTCCCCTTGAAAAATGCTCGAGTCTCCCATTGACTTCAATGGGGTTCGTTATTCGAGACGAGCACTCGAGCATCGGGAAAAGTTCGTCTCGAATAACGAGTACCCGAGCATTTTAGTGTTCGCTCATCTCTATATCTGTGTATATGCTGCATGGTTGCATAGTTGCATAAGGTTGTGTGTATGAATATATGGTGGGTATTTAATGTATAACGTTTATGTTGTATCTGTGTATATGGTGTGTATATGCAGTATGCATATTAATGTGTGAATATATGAGTGAATATGTGTGTGATTATAACTCACATGTCTGAGTATAAAAATATGTAGATTTTTTGGAGGGTGGAGGGGGCCCTATTCAGAAGTGTGCTATGGGTCCCTGTGTCTCTCAGTTACGCCTCTGCCTATAATGACCTTCAGGCACTGCAGGGACATGTATCCAATACTTATTGCTGTGTTTATGACAGCTGAACATTGTAGGGTCGGTGTTTGACCCCCCCCCCACACCGATAAACTATTGAAGTCCTGAAAATCCCTTTAAGATGTAATGATGCCAGACTCTATCTATGGCAGTGTATTACACATATGTTCTTCTTCCTCCCCCTCCGTGGTGACACAGATCTCCACTCCATAGCATATGCCGCCCCCTCCCCCGAGGATGCAAATTTTTTTTCCCGCTTCTATTTCCGAACATCAAACATTTGCCCCCCCTCAGACACGACGTGTGTTGCTTGGGTTAAGTAGCCGGCGTGGCACCGGTGCCGGTGACTCTGAAGTCAGTTGAACAGAAGAGTTGGGAAGTTTTTCTGTCGGAAGTGTGAAGCTGTGAGATTTAGTGAGTGTTCACACCACTATAAATAACTCGTGCAATGTGTGGAGCGCGGCCTGGATCCCGGTCTGGCAGACACAACGGGCGCCGTACAACCAGCGTATTTCCAAAGGGATAAACACTGCGTGACTCTGTCAGATCGGTGATAATGACTGAGTGTCTGCCGTACGTCAAGAATTAAAGGCATCCTCAATGACATATTACACAGGCGGAACGGATAACATCTCCTTTAACTATATCCAGGCTGTAGCATTTGAGTCGTAGGTAAAACTATACGGAGAATTTTAATGTATAAAAACGTTAGACGTGATGATTTCACATTGAGTCGTGGTCGATGACCAACTGAGCTTTTACTAAGTCACATGATTTAAAGGGATACGTCAGCAGTTTTGACAAGTTGGGTATTGGCCCTGAAGAGTTATGACATTTATACATGTAGGACTGTTAAGAGTCAGGTCCTTCTTTGTAGCAGGTGTCTGCACCCTTTCTAGCGGAAGGTGATGCTGCCTGAGGCAAGAGGCTCAACTTTCCTCAAGGCTGGTGCACCCCTGAGTGAAAGCTGTGCTATTGATTCAAGAGCAGCTTTTACTCAGAGCAGAGGTAAAGGGCTGTGATGCAGAGCACTAAACAGCAGTGTGAGGAAAAGGTATGGTCCGGGCCGCGCACAAAGTCAAAAAAGCATGCAAATTAGTCTGGAATAACATCAACAGAGTTCAGCTGCAAAACCTGACCTCGCCTGTAGAAAGCATCAGACTGGGGTTCCTAAGGCCCACCAAATTTAATTATTCCAGTCTTCGATACCCTGAGAAATAGATCCTAATAGTTTCCAACTTTGGTAGTCTTCTGCTATAACTCGGGGGTTTAGGTTACAGCTTGGGCCCACCGGAGGATCCTCCGATTCTCTGGTGGGCCAGTCCGACGCTGCCTGTTAATCAACCTGATCTACTGATACTATTATCATCCTGTTAGCAACAGCAGGGTCAAGTAAAGTTAAAGATGCTTTTTTCACCACAAACACCACTTTTTTTGTAGAAGCACGCACCCGATTTAATTAAGAAACGTGTCTATTACAGGGAAGGTCCTCCAATTATCTGTTTATTGGCAAATAAACGCCATCAATCTGGCCGAGGCTCCTCTATTACCGAAAAGAACATTGCCTTGCTGCATGTAAGCAAACAGTAACATTTCGAGGGATCGGCTCAGTCTGGGAGACGAGTAAAGCCCATGTTGTGTTTAATCATCTTCTAGCGCTGTCCTAATTACTCTCAGATATGGTCAATGGAGCCTTAATTAAAGGGGAGAGTCACACGGTACATACCTAAAATGGGAAGACTCGTTTCGTTGGATAATAATTGGATCTTCTTAATAGTGAAATTTGTGTTAGGGGAAACAGATCGGAGTGAGGAGACAAGTTTCCGAAACCCTCGGCCAGTTCAGTTAACGTACTGTATGATCTACATCTAAGGATTGTCTTCTCCAACCTGGGGTCCACATCTATTAGCTACCTATAGGATACATGTCTGAAGAATGTGGTCTGCAAGTTGGTTGAAAATGGGCCTCCAACCCATAGGGGGGGCAATGTGGTGCACCTCAACTACCTTCTTTTTGGTTGTCCTATTGTGTTAATTTGAGAATTGGTAGATACAACCAAGGTCATGAAATGCCACATGCAGGGTGTTGATGAGCAGGTGGTGGTTAATTTTAAGGTACCAACAAGCTTTGACCTTAGCGTCTCCATGTTCAGAGCATTGCCTCCATATTCCTTCATAGATATCTAGGAGAACTCTCCCTCTAGTAGAAGATCAATTGGTGCTACCTTAGAACCTAAGATTAAGGCCAAAGAGAAACTCTTAAGGTTCAGCCTGAGCTGTCGTCCTTGTCTGTCCTAGTCTAGTTCACGAGAGTACATCCACCAGTGAAGTGAAGGGCAAAGTGGAATCACCAAACTCTTGGTTTCGATGGTAGAGTTCGACAACAAAGACAACTTGGAGAAGACTTCATGGACTGTACCATCTTGATAGAAAAAGAAATCGAGCATGAAGTGTTTAACAGAACTTGCCCGGACATTCTGGACGGTGACCAAGATAGAGGGTTCCGGAACCAGCCTACACGAGACCGTTTTATTTCTCCCCTCCTAATCAGTTTTTTTCTGGTTGTCAGTGGACCAGTCCAATGACTGACTCTGAACCAGGACTCTGATATCTCATTAGAGGATTCTCTGCCCTTCCTAGTGCTTTCTAAAAGTTTCTTTAGGGCTTGTTAGTGTTTTTTGTTAACTTCTGTTTTGTTAATCTCCTAACCAGCAAGCAAGTCTTCTGCAAGCATTTGTCTCTTAGTTCTATAGGAAGAATGAGGTCCTGAAGAACCTGATACCAGCACTGAGTCTGAGTTTTCAAGTGTCTGAGTTTTCAAGTGGTGAAAGTTCTACGGGTAGACCAGCCATGAGGCAAGTTGAGCATCTTGCCTCAGGCGGCACCACCTTTAGCGATATGGGGGGGGGGGGCAGAATCAGGAGCGCAGTCATCTGCTACATAAAAGGACCTGCCACCTAGTCTCACGTTACACCTAATGTCAGCTTGGTCATGGTGGTATGATTGTGGGGTCATGGGGGTATGACTGAGGGGTCGTGCTCAACACTCCTTCACTCCACTGCAAAAAACAAACAGATGGTGATGAGGAAGAAATACAAGCCCACGTCGGGGGTAGTTAAGGGAACAGCGCGATTCTATGTTCACACCAGGACAGATTGCTTTGTGTATCAGCAAAAATACTCTACGTATCAATCTGCAAAGACTGAGGGAGTATTCTTCACCGGTAGACGCAAGATGGAAAGCATAAGCAGCAACATAGTGCAAATTATCCATGTGTAGCTCATAGGTTTATTCATTAAAATATACTCACAAAAGTGCATATTAAACAGATAATACAGATAATATTATCAGTATAAACATCAGTACAAACTTATAAAAACATATAAAACAGATAATAAAAATAATAAATAATAATAATAAAAAGGTTTTACTCTTAACCACAGCGACAATCACCGGATCATTTTTGACAATGTGCCAGTTCTTTTCTAGAATCTTTTTGCACTTTCGTCGAACTGTTCAGTGGTTTCGGGAATTGCGCAGCTTGGACAGTTATTTAACAGAGATCTGCACTGGGATTGTGTTGTATGCAATCAGATTGTGGCGCGGCTGCGCTGCTTTTCATGCAATACAAATCAGGGGACGGGTCACCGGACGATCCGACTGATTCGGACTGAGCGCGGGATTTACCATTCAAATTGTGTCGCAAAACAATGCACTTACATGCACCAGGAAGAAGAAGGTGAACTCGGGCGCACGATCTTAGTGAATCGCGGCACAGCACATTATACACGGACAATGCACTTACATGCACCAGGAAGAAGAAGGTGAACTCCGGGCCTGAGCGGGGAAGCGACACTGCCGGATATCGGACTCAGCGATCTAGTGAACTCCCGCACAGCACATTTAACACGACAATGCACTTACCTGCACCAGGAAGAAGAAGGTGAACTCCGGGGACCTGAGCGGGGAAGTGACACTGCAGATATCGGAGGCAGATCTAGTGACTCCCCGCACAGCGCATTATACACGGACAATCACTTACATGCACCAGGAAGAGAAGGTGAACTCCCGGGGACCTGAGGGGGAAGTGACACATGCAGGATATCGGGCGCACATCTTAGTGAATCGCGGTACAGCACATTATACACGGACAAGGCACTTTCGGGGAACTCTAGAACAGTAAGTAATGTGCCCCATAATGCTGTCTTACTTTCTTGTAACAAAATAAGGGTACAATTCTAGAGATGACGAACCTTCATCCGCCCGAGCTTGATGCTCGGTACGAGCTGTAATGAGGTACTACTCGAAATCTGCCTACGTTTCTCGGACGATCTACTTCTGCCCGCGTCGAAAAACGGCATGCTCCTCCCCGCGTTTTGCTTTTTGGGGCAGCAAAACAGGAGCCAATCACAAGCCATGAGACTCTGTCAACTCCACCCAGCATGACGTGGTACCCTAACACTCGATAGCAGTGGTGGCTGGCCAGATCATGGTGACCCTGTGATGACTAGCCCGCTGGCCGCGTCTGCTCGGGATCATTCGTGTCCTGGGATCCTCTAGGGGGAGAAGGCTGCATGCTGTCAGGAAAGGGCGTAGGAGTGGTTCTATTAGCTTACTGTTATGGCAGGTGATCTCAAGAACCCAACACCCCCTTCTTAGCTAACAATAACGTTCAGCCTTTTTTATTTTCATTGCCATCTATTACCATATTTGTGAGGAATTAGCAGGGGGACTTGCTACCTTGTTTGTTAGCTCCTTGTGGCCACATATCCATGGCAAAGCACAAGTGGGAAATTCAGATAGGGGGTTGGTTTCTATTAGGCATACACCAGTGTCATCATCATCTGGCCATAGTAGTGTGCTTCCTTGTGATACTTGGCTAGAAACTAGCCTAGAGGAATCAAACAGCTTGCTGGAGTCCGTACAGTTAGCGTGCTATATAGATTTGATTTCTACGGTTGCGTCTGCTGGTGGCTGTACTTCTTGCAGTGCATGTACTTCCCAATCTTGAGGCAATGTGTAGTGAGTACATTGTGCGACCGCTGGTGTTCGCGCTGAGTGGCGCACATATCCTATAGCAAAGGAGGGCCGAAGTGGGAAATTCAGTAGGTAGTTGGATATTTCTTTAGGCACTACTCAGGGTGTCTTCTCATCGTGCACTCGTAGTGTCTTCCTTTTGATACTTGCTTAGTAAAGCATAGGAGACTACAAAAAGCTTCTGGAAGCCTACGTAGGCCGTTACTAGTATATTTATTCTGGTTTTGATCTGCTGTGTGCTGTATGTTTCTGCCGTGCATTTAACTGCCATTCTGACAATTGTCCTTTAGTGAGACTTGCGACCGCTGTGGTTCTGCGTCTTAGTGGCCTCACTATCTCATAGCAAAGGCCGAATTGGAAAATTAGTAAGGGGGTTGGATTTCTATTAGGCAACTAACTCGTGTCTCACAAAAAAATCTGCATAGTAGTAGTTTCTCCTTTGATCTTGGCTGAAATAGCCATAGCAGATAAATAGATTTTAGCCAGTAGGCGTTCTAATTGATTTTGACTGCGCGAGTTCTGCATCAGACTTAATTAGCAATTTGGCTCGACGGCGCTGAAATCACAGGCCGATGCAAAATTCAGTAGGGTATTTCTATAAATAACTGAGTGTATTACTCTGAATGCTTCCCTAGAGCAGAAAATCCATAGCAAAGAGTTGTTTTAAACTAAAAAACAAAACAAAAAAACACAAAACAACAAAGGTAAAAGAAAAACAATGTTATAACGGTCTCATTTTAAAATTTTTAACCGCAGGGCTAGGGGTAGAGGAGGGGCGGGGACTGTTTGCGTCCAACAACTGCAGGGGTCACGGCGTGGGGCCTGGGCAGGGTGATAACTCCACGCCACTCTGCTGATGAGGTGGCAGGGAACGCCGCGAGCCTACACTCCCTAGGTTCATGTCCTTAATTACTGGACTCGTGGTATGAGCCACTGGCTTGAGTGCCAGCACAGTGGACAACAGGTGATTGTCTGATTCTGACATTGTTCAGCATTTGGTCCACCCCCAGTCGATCTTCCACTCAGTCCACCCATGTCACACCGAAATTCCCCACTCCTTCCTCAGCTGCCTGACCTCAGCCTCCTCCCCGCCAGTCTGCCCCCTCCCACTAACAATTGCCATTTGAACCGGGCATACTCTGAGGAACTTTTTTCTGGACCTTCCACAGTCAACAACACACTTGTCCGGTGCTGCTGCGCATATTTCCGATGCCCAGGTTTTTCCACGAGTACAGTCCTTGGGTGTGATGGTACCTTCTTGACGTAGTGGAAGTGTGTACAGAGGTGTCCGACTATGAGGAGACACGGTTTGTCAGACAGTGGGGAAGTTGTGTTGTCAGGGCGGAAGTCCGAGGGGGGGAGCAGACTGAGGATCGGAGATATGAGGTGACAGACCCAAGCTGGGTTGAGAGGCGTGGTGACACACAGTGCTTCTGAGACGAGGATAGTCCTCACCTAAACCGGAGTTGGAAGAGCAGTGGTGGGGCCAGACTGAGAGGCAGGGCCGAGGCCGGTGCCTCAGCGCCACGGTCACGAGTGAAGCTCCGGTGGTGAGGGCCTCTTGCCGGCGAGGGCTAGATCTTCAAAAGTGTGGTGGTTCTTTAAAGAAACACCGATGACCGCACTGTTGGTGTGCAACATTTGCCAAACCAGGCCTCAGCAGGGGTTCACCACTACTAGCTTAACTACCACCATGATGGGCGCAGGCAATGAAGCAAGCACCCCACTCAGTGGCAACAAGCCCGTTCACCCCTCCGGACCGTGGGCACAGCCATGCTCTTCCCCTGTGTCCAGCTGCTATCCAGCCCCCTGCCCGGACCCTGGCCACAAAACCCCATCGTCCCTCCCAACACGATCCTCCCAAAAAAGCAATCCATCCAATCGCAGCTCTCCATACCCCAGACCTGGAGCGGAAACGCAATATAGGTTGCAACCCCCCCGCACGCCCAGCCTTGAGTGCACATCTTCCAGATTGACTTAGTGCGTTAGATGCTGCCCTATGATGCTAGTAGAGGACCGAGGCCCCTCTCAACCTCGGCGCGGCCGCCCCTCGGTTTCGTCCAGCACCGCCACTGACTTTCCCGATTGTCCTCCCAGCCCTGCAACCAGCACGTGGCAGACAACATCAACCGTGCCTCCCGACCCCCGTTTCTGACAATCCACCTGACCACGGACACGTGTACGAGTGCTGCCGGGCAGGGCCACTATATATCCCTGACTGCACATTGGGTTACTTGGTGGAGCTGGGAACCCGATCTGACCCTGGGGCTCCATATCTGCAGACGGCCGGGATTGCGGGGCCTTACCTCGGTCCAGGTGTTTCAGCCACGCTATGCCTCCTCCTCCCTTCCCACCCCTCCTCCACCCCTCCTCCGACTACCATCCTGGGCACTCGGCGCATCATTCGTAGCCTAGGCACAGTCAGCAGTGCCGTCGCTTAAGCGACAGCAGGCGGTGCTCAAACTTGCTGAGCCCTAGGCCGCAGCAAAGGCACCGACCGCCCAAGAGCTATTAAGGCATCACGGCCGCGACTGATCTTGGCTGGCAGCCGCTGAACTCAAGATCCGGATGGTTTTGTGTGTGCCAACGCCGTAACTGGTATGGCGCTCTGCAAACTCCGGCAGACTGACACATGTGCCATGCCTGGCCATGTTGTCTATCTGATAGTGTCACGGTTTCCCTCAAGACATACCCCATCTGTCTGTTGTTCTCACGAAGGTTCGCGCCCGATCTGTGCGCATTTCAGAAGTCCTGCCCAGATGCTGCCACTCTCAGGCAGCGCAGCGCCGGCCTCCACTGCCCCGCGTCACGACGTTTGTGGCGAGTGCCCACGAGGTGGAATTCACACTGGGGGGAACCATTATCCCACCGAGTTTACCAGCACGCCACGATTGTAACTTGCCCTATGTTGGAGTCAACTTCCACCAGAACTGGTAGTCATGGTCAAGTCAGCTCCTCCTCAAGTCTCATGAGGAGTGGACGTGGATGTCTGATATCTCTTCATGTGCTGAAGTAACTTTGAGGATCAAACACAGATGTTCCAGTGGCGATGCCCTCCATCATAGCCCTGCACCATCCCGGCTGTGGCCTGTTGAAAAACTCTCTGGGCAGCATGAAGTCGGTAAGCTTGGCGCTGCGTCACAAAAAGACGGGGAAGCATATTCCTTGTGATAGGCCAAAGCACAACCCCGAGGTCTGTTTGCCAGCGCATATCGAGAGGTAGTGTGTTGAGGAGGATAGTAGGATGAAGAGGAGGAGAATTTGGCGAGACACACAGGGGAGACCATGTTGGGAGTCCTTCACTGTTGCAAGCTTTATGGCAGAAGAAGAGGAGTTGAGGAGTTGGCGGAGGAGAAATGGAACAGTCCAGTCCAGTAGGGAGGGAATTCTTATCGCTTTGGTACCCTGGCGCATATGCAAGAAGTTTTCATCGTAGCTGCCTATCCCGTGACCCCTCGCGTTCAAGAATTTATTCCACACCGATTACGTTGTGTTCACTCTCACCCCTGGACCCCTGTACAAGCAAAACTTCCCACTCTCATTCCTGCAGAGGGAAAAAACAAAAAAATGGCGGAGTGTGAGAAATGCACTGATACCAGCAGGCCCTAGTGCCACATTGAAACTATTTTCCCTTCGACAGCGCAGCGCGAGTGTCGTACGTCTGCGGACAAGTAAGCTAGGAGAGTAGCCGAGCAGGCATGCTTGTCCATCACTGTCAGGGTGCGCTTGTACAAGTCTTTTGCCCAGCTTTGGTCACCCCAGTCAAGACAACTGTGCAGACCTGTCCCCATCTCGGCAGAGTAGGCTGATCTTTACAAGAAGAATGGTGAGGGATACTTAGCTGACGCATACCATCTTCCTAATGATTATCGGACACAGCTCCTACAACTAACGGGGTTTCAAATGCTGGGGACATGTGGTCAAACGACGCGCTGTAACGCCTTGGATGGGTTTCTTGCCTGCCCTGCCGCTACGCTCTGTGCCGAGCGGGTTGTTACATGTGCAGCTGGTTGGCTCATCCCGATAAGCGTACACGCCTGGTCGACTGCGCAGGCGCTGACAAGGCTTACGCTTATTAAAATTGAATAAAAGGCTTGGATTTCTCAAATTTCCATCTCCACCGTGAAGGAAGCCAACCTGAAACTATGATCGCACTCCGTCCTCCTCCTCCTCTCATTTTCTGGCTCCTTCTCCTCCTCTTTGTACAGTAAAGCAGAGGAAAGATGGCTTTTTTTCACAGGGCCCACTGGCTCTTGCGATAGTACTCTGCTTAATGTTTTCTGAGCCAGCCCTACCCGTCCTCTGTTTGAAACAATTTTTGTGAGTGACCACATACAGCACTCAATCTATCCCTGTTTCGGAGGGCCACCTAACCCGTCCTCTGTTTAAAGAAATTTTTGTGGACTTGCCCCTACAGGCACTCCATCTATCCATTTTACTGGAGGCACTACCTGCTCCTCTGTTTTGAAGAATTTTTGGGACTGCCACATACAGCACTCAATCTATCTTCATTTTACTGCAGGCCACCTACCTGCTCCTCTGGTTTGAACAAATTTTTTTTTGACTGCCACATCAGCACTCAATCTATTCCATTTTAACTGGAGGGCCACCTCACCGCTCCTCGGTTGAAACACTTTTGGACTCGGCCAACATACATGGGGCACTCCTAATCTAGTTCCATTTTACTGTGAGGGGCCACCTACCTGCTCCTCTGGTTTTGAACAATTTTTGGGACTGCACATACAGCACTCACTCTTCCCTTTACTGGGGCCACCTACCGCTCCTCTGGTTTTGAACATTTTTGGGAGCTTGCCACATACAGCACTCAATCTATGTTTCCATTTTACTGCAGGCCACGTCCTCTCCTCTGGTTTGAAGAGATTTTTGGTACTGCCACATACAGGCACTCAATCTATTCCTTTTTACTGAGGGCCACCTACCTGCTTTCTGTTTGAATTAGACTGCCATCCCTCATTTTTTTATTGGAGGCACTTGTTGGTTTAAAACATGTTTGACTGCACATACAGTCACTATCCAAATTAAATGTCTCCAAGCAGCCTCCACACTTGTCCCATTGCTACCCTCCAAAAGTCGTCCATATATTGCTGCCTCCATACAAGCGGCCCCTTTATCAAACGAGGTGGTCAGGCAAATTTG
The DNA here is from genome assembly GCA_019512145.1 of Engystomops pustulosus. Taxonomy (NCBI): domain Eukaryota; kingdom Metazoa; phylum Chordata; class Amphibia; order Anura; family Leptodactylidae; genus Engystomops; species Engystomops pustulosus. Next base: position 37,891 of record WNYA01000492.1, on the reverse strand, counting down.
GGTTGTTTTCATGGATTCCACATCAAATATTGTTAACTTGGTCGCCACCACCTGCTGTGTTAATCCACAATATAGACTGGCAAAACTTTTACCATTTAGGATATTTTCCAGCGCTTCTTTGCGCATGTCCTGTTTTACATCCCCTCCCCGGCATACCTAACTTATAGCAACGCGACTACACTTGATCTTATAACAAAGGTCAGAGCTGTTTGGGGAGTAGCCTAAGACAAGTCTTGGATTGCGAAAGCTCCCTGGCCAGCGGAGCCCATTCCATGCGCGCATGCCTTCTTGGCGCATCTGTTTACATTCCCCTCACCCCACCTCCGCCATATCCCAACTTAAAGAACGCGCTAGCTAACTACCTTAACTTGTTGCAGGCTGGGCCGAGTCTGACCCTGGGGCTGCCAATATGGCGACCAGAGAATTGCGGGGCCTAGCCTCGTTCCATGTTCTCACATTCCTACTATCCCTCCTCCCACCCTCTCCACCTCCTCCTCCTCCAATTACCATCCGTGGCAGGCGCCTCAGTCGGTAGCTCTAGGCACAGCAGCAGTGCCGTCCGCTAGCGACAGCACGGTGCTGAAACTAACTGCTGAGCCTAGGCGATAAGGCACAACCGCCCAAGAGCTTTACATACCGGGCATTTCCACCTCAAAGTTGTTAACCTTTGTCGTCACCCTGCTGTTAATCCACAAAATATACTGGCAAACTTTTACGCATTTAGGGATATTCTTTCAGCGCTCTTGCGCATCTGTTTACATTATTCCCCTCACCCTTGCCTATCCTAAACTATAAGAACGGCTACTACACTTGATCTTAGACAAAGGTTTTCTAGAAGTGCTGTTTGGAGTTAGCCTAGAAACAAGGGCTTGGATTGCGAAACTCGCCTGGCAATCGAGCGCCAGCTCCATCAAGATCCAACTAACATAGTTGCAGCACACCTGTAATCTACTACTAGTTCACTGCCCAATCATGGTCCCTTATCAAACGAGCTGTGTCAGCAGAATTTTGGGGGTGTTTTCAGGGCTTCCATGTTAACTTTGTCGCCACCTGCGGTGTAATCCACAAAATATACTGGCAACCTTTTTATCATTAGCGATATTATTTGAGCGCTTCTTGCTCACCTCCTTGGTTCCCTGCTGCCACCCCATTGGTTTGAAGCCTGAGTCCTTGGGTATCGCCATGCATGCACTCCTAGCCGCCGCTGCTGCCGCTGCCTCTGCATGCCGTCCCTATAGGTCAGGGTTCAATTATTGGATTTTTAGATGCTATCTAGCTTCATTCTGGTCACTCGTCATGGCCATGCTGTTGCCATAAATGTTGGCATATGGTGCGATTAAGCAGCGCCTCAGAGGCACCATGCATGCTGCCCCTGCGTGTCCGTCCATTTCCTTGCTGTTTCCATCCTTTTTCTGAGGTCCCCGGTGTTTGGCCAAGCTTCCCTGTTCAATGCCGTGGTCCCCTTTAAAAATGCTCTAGGCTCTCTCCATGTGCCTTTTCCAAATTGGGTTCGTTATTCGATACGAGCATCGAGCATCGGGAAAAGTTCGTCTCGATACGAGTACCCCGAGCATTTTAGTGTTCGATCATCTCTAGTTATTTCCATTTGTATCTTCAATCTATTCCCTCTTTCTTCCTATATTTTCTCCTATATCCTCCTTATCTCTATTGTTACTCTAGATCCCTATTCATCGAGTACACGGTCTCCTTTAAGAACACGCGACCTTACTACGACCCCTAGTTACAAATGGACCCTCTTGATATTGGTATTTTTGTCTTTAGCCTTAGGCTCCAATAATCATCTGTAACATTATCACAGGCGTCTGTACTGGAAGCTTAGTGGTTCATCCTGATTCCTTATGACACGCAACATTTTAAAATCCAAGAGCCCAAAAAATTTCCTGGCTGGGATTACAATGATAAATCTATACAGTTCCAACCTTACTACAATTCAAACGTAAGAACCAACCTACAGAACCTATCTTGTATGGTAAACCCGGGACTGCCTGTATTTTGTAAATATCTTTTTCTAATAGGTTTTTTATTTTCTCTTAATCCTTAAACCTATTAAAAATGATTCCCGGGGTTCGGTCGCTTAGACTTTTTTTAGACATTCTTTTAATACTTTTGTTTCCTTTCAGACTGTTTTTAATCCAAGGGGGCTTTAGTGTTCCTTTTGTGATTCTATGAAGCTATTAACATAGTACTTCCTCGTGTAAATCGATTTTTGGGTCCAAAAAACTTCGTAATCCGAAAATTTAACAAATGAAACTTGAAAGTATACTCCCCACTTTTCCAAAATTGGTGTGGAGGATATTTGCTGTTATAATGAAACAATCCTCCCTATGGTGTGAGTATCGGTCCTTTTCCCTTAACTACTCTCCCGATGTTGGGTTGTATTTCTTCATCATGTTTCGTTTTCTGCATAGGAAGGAGTGGTTGAGCATCACTCCCACATACTGAAACTTCTACTTGGACATTATCTGGGTCGCTACTCCTCCATAAGTTGTCAAAAAAACTTTTCATATTTGTAGGACACTGAGGCCTTCTGATACATTAGGACATTAAGTGACCGTGGTAACCTTTAGTACATCATGCTCACCTATGGCCACCTAGAGCAACTCTACTGGATTGGTCCCTCTCCAAAGATTTTATACTTTTCCTTTTTTCTTGAAAATCTTTAGTCTGTTGTTTGACCTAATTGAACCAAATGGGTTCATGGAGTTTGGGCACTGTGGGTCACTGCTGTACCTTGTGTGGTGGTGTGTCGCGCCCTCTCAGGTGACCATATGGCCTAACTTGTTGGTTTTTCCTCCCTTTAGGCTACAATGTAGTCATTTGTGCAGATATAGCTTCATCACTCACTTCAAAGCTACATTTGGAGAATCCCATTGCCCCCTGCAGTTTGAGTTCTGTACATGACTTACCTATAGTACGATCATAAGAAAACTCTAATATTCCATGTTTTTACATTCCCGTCTCGTTACCAGGTCAACCCCCTGCCAGTGTTCTACTATGAACAACATCTCTCTTGCAATCATAGTGTTGCTTCCTTTTTCATCAGCTATTCACAGTCTTGTAAATCTGGATATGGAGTGAGGCTATCATTTTCTACCGAGCGGGAAGGGAATCATTACCCAGGAGACATTATCTGGGGCAGTGGTCCCATTACATATGGATCAATATACCATCATTTACATTCAGTGAAAAACCGCAAGAACAACCTGCACGTGTAAGTGAGATGCAATGTAATGCCAACTAGAATCACACTGCCCCCTCTGTATAGGATATAACTACTTAATACTGCCCCCCTGCTGTATAGGAATATACCGACTATACAGACTGCCCTATGTAGCAAGACTATAAACTATATACTGCCACCTATGTACAGGAATATAACTACTATAATAACTGCCCCCAATGTACAGAATTAACTCTATAATACTGCCCCCTATGTACAGGAATATAACTACTATAATACTGCCCCCCTATGACAGAAGATCACTACTATAATACGGCCCCCTATGACAAGAATAGACTACTATATACTCCCTAGTACAAGAATATAACTACTTTAACACTGCCCCTATGTTACACGAATAACTCACCTACTTGAGAGTGTATCACTTGTTACCAGAATATACACCACCACGCTGTTGGTCCACACGTACAGGAAGGAACACCACACAATTATGTCACCAGTACAGGGGAATACATCACATGGATGTCACAGCTACAGCAGATAGACCACAGTAAATGTCACAGTAACAGGATATACACACAGTGATTCACAGCGCACAGAGAGACTGTAAATCCCCACGCTTATGAGGATGTCACAAGATAACGGGAGATAATGCGACACATGCCGTCACGAGTACAGACGCATCTTAACACACCTACACAGTGACTGGTTCACTACAGACTGTACTGAGATACTCACACATGCATCGTCACAGTCAAAGGGATAATTGACAACCACAGCATGTTCCCATACGAGAATCGAATCCGCACGGTGATTCACAAGACCGGGAGAATACAGTCTTCATGGTATATCTTTCAACCGTACATCGACATAATAAACACCCAAATGATGTCACAGTACACAAAGCTGGACATACATGATTCACACTTCCCTTGAGGGTCACATGTGACAGCGGAATTTACGTCACCTGTGCGATTCAGCATATCGTCTTGGTCGGCTTAGTAGCGACAACACAGTGATATCACAGGACAGAGATATACACCCACTTTGAGTTCAAGTGTTATCCTAGTTAGAAGATTAATGCACACAGGCATCACTACAGAGATAAAATAACACACTGCGGATGTCACAGTAACAATGAGATAATATCCACACATAAATGTTCACAGTACAGGGAAATACACACAGTGATGTCACAGTTACAGAGATAATACACACATTGATGTCCCAGTACAGGGATAATACACTCGTGTGGTCACAGTACATAGATATACACACAGTGATGTCACAGTCCACAGGGTAATACCCAGGTGTGTCCAGTAGGAGGATAATATCACACATTGATCAGCACAGGTACAGCAATAATACACACATTTGAGTCACATACAGGGTCATCACAAGCGTGTCGATCACAGTTACAGTGTAATGCACACAGTTGATTCAAGTACAAGGGATATACACACAGTGATATCACCGGACGGGTATCACACAGTGATGTCAGCGTACAGAGCTAATACACACAGTATGCTCACAGTACGGATAATACACACCAGTGGGGTACAGTACCGATAAAGCACCACAATTGAGTGTCACATACAGGATAAGGCACCCAGTGATGTCACCGTACAGGATAATACATAGAGCTGATGTCACGTACAGGGATAAATACCCACAGTCATGTCCAGTAAAGATAATACACACCGTGTTGTACAGTACGGGATAATACACCATGATGTCACATTACAAGGGATAGATACATACAGTGGATGTCCAGTAAGGATAATACACACAGGATGTCACAAGCCACAGGGTCATACACACAGTGATGTCCCGCACAGGATAATCAACCACATGATGTCACAGCACAGGATATACAATCAACAGTGATTCTGTCCCCCGCAACAAGGGGTCTATGTAAAACACACGTCGATTTCGCAATAATAAAAAAATCCGTCCCAGCAACCTGGGACCGTGTGGAGTAATACACCATGATGTCTACACCTACGACTACTCGTAATAATACACTCATGATGTCACAGTACAGGATAATTTCCCACAGTGATGTCACAGTACAGGGATAATACACACAGTGGATGTCACCGTAAGGGATTACAGACCTGATGTCCACAGTACCGGGCGTAATACACAAGTATGTCCAGCAGTACAGGATACTACACCAGTGACTGTCACAGTACAGAATAATACACACGTGATGTACAGTACAGGACTCTACACCCAGTGATTCCATATCAGGATATATCCCACAACGTAACTTTGATGTCACCTGACCAGGGGACATACACCCCGTGCTAGGGCGCGGGACAGTACAGAGATATCACGCAGCGGGTCACAGTACAGGATAATAACACCAGTGATGTCAAGGACGGATATACACACACAGTGATGTCACAGTACAGGGATCATCACACAGTGATTCACTTACGGATAATACACCCGTGATGTCACAGTACGAGATAATACACGCAGCGATGCACAGTACAGGATAATAACACACAGGATGCACAGTAACAGGATAATGCCGCGCAGGCCGGGGCGCGCATTGATGTCACAGTACAAGGATAATACAACACTGATGTCACAGTACAAGGAAATACACACGTGGATTTCACAATACAAAGGATAATATACACCCAGTGATGTCACAGGTACACGGACTCAACACACAGTGATGTCCAGTACAGAAATAATCACGCATTAGATGCACAGTACAGGGATAAAACCCACATGTGTCACAGTACGGGATAATACACAACAGTGAGGTCACAGTTCAGCTGTGATAACTACACACAGTATGTCACATCTAACAGGGCTAATACACAAGTGTGTCACAGTACAGGGATAATACACACATGATGGCCCGTACAGGATAATACACCGAGTGGTTCCCGAACATGGATATCCCACATGATTCACAGTGCAGGGATAATACACACAGTGATTTCACGTAACAGAGCTAACCATCACAGGGATGTCACCAGTACAGGGAATTATACACACCTGATGTCACAGTACAGGGATAATACACTCAGTGATGTCCACATGTTCGGGATATCACACAGTGCGTCCACATCGTTCGGGAATATACACCAGTTATGTCCACATACAGGAATAATCACCCATGATGTCACATAAACCGGAATAATACACAATGATGTCACAGTACAGGGATATACACACATTTTGCACAGGGTTGATAATACCACATGATTGTCAACAGTACCGGATAATACACACATGAGTACCCACAGTAACATGGTATAATACCCACATGATGTACACAGTACAGGATAATACCACAGTGATGTCACTCAGGTATCACAGATGCACATACAGTATAGTTCATTGATGTCTCCTATATCTAGATTCTCTCTGATCTCCTATACATAGTTGGTGTTGGGGACGACTCGGGAGTTCCTGTCAGTTTGTCGCAACAATCATTAGACCACTCCCTGGTGAGGCATCAATGCCCACCGCTGACGCACCAGGAGGCAGGGGACGGAGGCGCGGGGCCTCTCGTGGAGGCGAAATGAAGGAACCAAAGATGGTTAAAATGTTACAACCAAAATCATTCCAAGCAAATCTAGTAGGAACATTTTACTCACCCAAAAGTTGAATTTTCATCAATTTTAGGAATTTCCCTCCATTTTGTGTCCAGGGGGACGTATGCCCCGTGTTTATCATCAGGCCTTCCATTCTATCACCTTCTATGAGCCGGGGCCTCATGCATTCTCGAGAGACTGCTCGTAAAGTACGAGGCGTTCTAGTGCGATAATCGGTTGCTGATATATTATCCTCGTTAGTACTAAAATTTGAGATTGCAATTTAACTGCAGTATGAATCCCAGACAATTCCACTGGGGAGTATTGTGACAATTAATAAGCGCGAAACATCCAGGTCTCTTCAAGGTTTGATTGAGGACCACAGAACTGATAAGGTCACAATGGCCCCTGGACAATATATCTGCAGGTCCTAATACTATTGAATTTCTTTGGGAGGAGTGTGTTTTGTGTAACTAGAGCCATTCATACAGGACCTTACCTAGTGTCATTGGCACAATACCTACTAAAATTAGGGGAACGAATTCGGCAAGATGTAGTACCCTCCGTCCAGCCAGTACATCTTCTCTAGAATGTATCGAGAATGAAGTAATAAGATAACCTGCAACCCTTGCAGCTCTATATTCTCTATAGCCTAAGTTATCAGTTTCATATACTTCCTCGTGCTGCTTCCTACCTTAAAAGTTCTAATATCCCTGTAGATGCAGTGTGTCGACACTATGACACTGGTGCCAAAGGAGGCACTCGGACCGTGCTGGTGGGGCACTCCGGCCATCAACCAGCAGAAGTTCACCATACAGGACTCAAAGAATCTTCCTACATGATAGACCGAATTTGCCCTCCTCCTTTCATCTGGGTTGTTGTCTTTAGGAGCGCTGAAGGATGAAGTTTCAAAGAACAACTAATTAATTACTGCTAAAATTGCTGCCGGCACTGTTGCAATCAACTAAGTGGCTTTGGTTGAATTTTGGGCAACTCAGAGGCTCCAAAAGGTTCGCCATCACTGCCTTAAGGGAAGGAACAACGTCGGCGCTTGGGTAATAAGTCTCAGTGCACAGAGTTAGAGTTAAGGATTTAGCTGCTTAAATTGGGAATTCAAAAGGCCTTGGGACCATCGTAGCGCTCCGTATAGTTTTCATCCAAGACAACAGTCGCGATGCTGACTAGGTTGTATGAACCTCGCCCTCATGTGGACCGTGGTGTTTTACTTGGCCGTTGAGTCAGAGGCTAGGATCTCCATACACTTGGAGCCACTAAAGGAAATTAGTTCCAGCAAACCATAACTTGGAGCTGATTTGCCTCAATGCAACATCGTTGCCATCGTTTTTCCACACATGGACAATGAAGGCGGCCTGTTCCGACTACAGGCATCGAAATCCCCAACAGGGAAGTGTAAAAATTAAAAATTATAAAACGAAAAACAAAAGAACGTAAACCAAAGATCGAGACACAGAAATTTGGCTTCACCTCCCCCCTCCCTTGACACCCGGTGGCTACACTTTTGATTTTGACTTAATAGGTGAACTGAACATTCCTCTAAAATTGTTCTTTTTATAGAGATCACTGCCACTAATGTGACGCAGAACACAATGGGGGTCATACTTACTAAGGCTCGATTGCTTTCCCGACGGTGTTACCCAACTATTTCCGTTTGTGCTCCGATTTCCCCCCCGAAATTGCCCCTGGGATTTTGGCACATGGATCGATTGTGGCGCAATTCGCGCGGGCATGCACGTCTGACGCAAATTCGGGGGCGTGGGCCCAACGAAAACCCTACGGATCGGAACAACTGCCGCATTATAAAAAAACATCGTTGTCGGAGCTTGCACTTACCTTCACTCATCCCGGCTCCTGGAAAAATCCCAGGCATTCGATGCTTTTCACGCAGCAAGCAGCAGCCCCACCTTTTGGCGGACGCGAGGAACTACCTTAATGAATCCCGAAATCCAGCGCAGAGAACGCGGACGCTGGATCGCGATGGACCGGGTAATAAATCTGCCCCACTGTCTGGTGTGCGGTCCATACAGTCCCACTGATTGGAATTGGAGCTTAAGGAGAACTATAACCACCTCAACGTGAGATTCACCCCAACCATTCGTAGGGCTGCTTCATAGATTCAGGGGCACGCTTAGATTTTCTTTCTAGCCCCCAGGGTTGCTGAGATAAGCAGTCCCGATATCGTGACTATGATAATCATCTCCACTGTGCAGAGAGGAGCTGGAGCGAGGAGGGCGTTTTTCATTAGATTAGATAACAACAAACAGCCCCCTTCTAGCACCTCCTCTCTGACAGTAGAGTGATTATATATTCACTAGCTCTACTGTCAGAGGATTGCTAGGAGGGGGCACATATTTGCAATCTTCACTGACAGTATAAGATTATCATAACTCAGCCCATCTCTTGCTCCGCTCCTCTCTCTGACATTGGAATGACTAAGGGTCCTATTCTTTACTGTATCTTAGCAACTGTGTGGGCTAGATGAATGAAATTTAAAGTGCCCCCTGAATCTGTGGAGCAGCCACTACAAAATATTTGTCATCTCCACATTTTTCCGGGGGGTTGAAGGCCCTTAAGGGGTATATCTGATCTGAGGCATTGGTTGTTAATATTATTCATTCATGTTGCCATATACATACATTCTTCAGTTTGTATGTTATTTTAAAAAAAATGTTCCTGTGTGGAAGATAATTTTCCCATAAATGTAGTCAGTTTGTCCTCAGAAACGTGATTTTCACGAGCCTCTGTAGGACTCATACCCTCTGCTTGAGTGATTGACAATAACTTTTTGGGGATGTTACTGCATTGTGCACAGCCACCCTGTGATATGAACGCGGATCCAGGTAGGACTCAATGCGTATGAGTGCCCACTGCACAGGTGTAGGGTGGCCGTTCCAAAGACAGCATCTTGTTTCTAACGACCACATAGGAAATTATCATTATTGTTAATGACATGCAATTGAAACATGTATCTATATGAAATGAATTAAATTAATGGTAATGCCCTTAGGACAACGTGAGATCTTACAGACACATACAGATGATGGACTGAACTTTACAGATTTTTTTTTTACTGTCCCCCAAATGTCAATTTACAACTCTGTTATTTACCCCTTAGACTGTGTTCTCGGTGGTTTTGGTTCCTCCTGTTTACAACCATTTGCCTTATTGGATTGCCCTGGGAATTGCTCATGTCGGAGCACGTTCCCATTTGGTCTAAAGGAGAAGATAAGGCTTGCGCTCCGTTTATAGTCAAATTTTTAATTTTTTTTGCTTTACTTTAGTAATAATGAAACATTCAGCGCTCTATCAGATAGCAACATATCCGAAACTTACAACTGAAGCACCAAAAGCAGAGACGTAAAAGTTGAAAAGACTATGTAAAATCCAAGATCGAGTGCGATCACAGCACCGCACCTCTCGACTTGTACGTCTCACAAAAGCCATCTGCAGTTAAGAGACATGCAAACCTGCTCATAGATTGGGAGGAATTATTAGAAAAATGCATCGACAGCCGCTGAAGAAGCAGATTATGGGGGGGGCTTTGGACGTGTCACTGTGGGCTCTGCGGGGGCCGTCTGTTTTCTTCCCTTATAGAACATATTACAAAATAAAAGCAATATTGTAGAAATGCATAAATAGTGTTCTGGAATTCAGGCTATATGTCCGTGTCGGCTCTGGGGTAGTGAGCCCCCTGGACCACCGGGGGCGATATGACAACGATGCCGACACCCTGGCACCGGAATGTAAGTGGCACCCGGTTTTCCCCAGCTCCACCGCAAAGCAGATGTTGTTTTGTTCGGCGTGGTAACCCACCTGGTTCGTATCCACAATCCGCGCTTGTCCGTCTGTGGCAGCCAGAGAGGTACAACACCCAGTCAATCTCGTAGTCGGGGGCCCCACCAGGCAGGCGGCAATGGTCGCAAGGTCAGGGACGGAGAGGGAAGTCAGGGCTGGCCAGCGGAGGAGCTGAAGTCGAGAGACGGGTCCAGAGTCACAACGAGGGTCAGAACACAATATTGCTTCCGGGAAACTTTCTAAGTGCAGAAAGCTAAAGATCCGCGGGAAGCTGGGAGAAGCCGCCTTTGGGAAACCCGGGAAGTGGCATGTGCCATACAGCGGTGCCTGACCATTAAATTTGTGAGTACCAGCGCGCCTAGGGAGTTGGGGTCGCTACGCTGGCCAGGCGGGGCGGGAGCAGGAGTGTGAGGTAGTGAGGCCGACGGGGCACCGCCATGGAGAGGGGCACAGGTGTGCCTGCATCCAAAGATGTGGATCGCGAAGGCACCCATGACACCCTTTGAAGCTAAGTAAGATAAAGGTGAACTATTGGCTGCGCATAAGAACCATACTACAACCATTGATGTGGGCTTTTTTTGCCATTTTTGTCACTCCAAGTTTACCCAATTATTTGAGAGATGAAATGAAACCCAACTGTGCACCTCAAACCTATATACAGTATAAAGCCACCACAGCAAGGAGTATGTAACATTTGGATCGTTTGGGCTCAACGCCAGCCTCAAGCCAGTTAAAGTACAGCAGAAGATGTGCTCTGACTGAATTTTGTATCTTAGGTTACATTCTGTCCTGCACTAGTCTGAACACTGCCTTATTTCAATCCTGAATGTCTTATTGACTTTCCACCACACCCATTTGTCTCCTGTGCCTTTGTTCTTGGGCTGTAGACGGGTTGAGCTAGCTGTGATGGAGTGGACCTGATATATCCAAGCAGATTGTTTACCATTCCCAGTGATTCTATAAGTATGGTTTGGAGCTTGTTCTGTCTTGAACTTCTTTGATTTTTGACCCTTGCTTGTCTTCTGACCATCCTTGCCTCTTGTTTTTGTACTGCGTTGTCCTTTTGGTTTTTACCCGTTTGTTTGTCCTATATATTTTGTCTCTGATGCACTTTGCTGCAGGAGGCGACGTCGACCATTGTCACCGACCATCTCTAGATAGATAGGCAAGTAGGTAGGGACAGCTGGCTGGGTCAGCTTTGGTTCACTGTGTCTCTTCCTTCCTTTTCCATTTTATTGTCGTCCCCAAACACCTCATTACATACTCTCATCGTATTACTCTGCATACCTTCCTTGCATTAATTCATACCAACAAATGAGAAGTTATTTTTCAATTTCATGAGTACAGCCAGCCAGAGAATTTCTCTTCATTTCTTTTTGTACCGGCTGCAGCAACACTTTGACCTACATTTTTTAACTTTACTCTGCAATAAGTCATTGATATCATAACCTGCTGTATATGGTCGGATCTGTATTCCCGCACATCCACTGGTGCTTGATGGGATTGAGTTCTTGGAATCCGGAGAACAAGTCATCCCCTACACGGCTTATGTTTTTCACTGCCACACAATTTTTGTAGCTGATGAGCAGTGTGCCGGAAGGTCCTCACTACATAGAAGATTTTCGCCATGAAGAATGGGTGTTGGATCTGTGTAATATTCAGGTAGGTATCAAAATACTCCACTTCATCTCTAGAGCCACATCACATTGGGGCAGATTTACTAACCCGGTCCATTAGCGATCCAGCGGCGCATCCTGCGCGGATTCGATCCGGCCGGGATTCATTACGGTAGTTCCTCCGCTGTCCACCAGGTGGCGCTGTGCGCTGAAAAGCATCGGAACGAGCAGGAGTTCCACCGAGCCATGGCCGAGTGAAGGTAAGTGCAAGCTCCGCGACAAATTTTTTTTGAAAATGCGGCGGTTTTTCCGAATCCGTCGGGGTTTATTGTTCGGCCACGCCCCCGATTTTCGTCAGTGCATGCCAGCGCCGATGCACCACAATCCAATCCGTTGCGCCAACATCCCGGGGCAATTCAGGGGAAATCGCGGCAAATCTGAATATTTGTAACACGTCGGGAAACGTGAATCGGGCCTTAGTAAATGACCCCCATTGTCTCTCCCATCTCCATAGTCTTGCACCCCGATGCTATCTCTTCCTAGTAGGTGATGCCACATACACCGAGGATGTCCGATAATGTGAAAGTGTTTTCGATCCATCCATCTTCTTCCTAACTCAATTTTTCCACTTCTGATGCTCATGTGTCCACCTTAATGCTTTTGGAGGCAACTGGTCAACGCGGGCACTTTGACCCTTCTCCCTACTGTTTACATAGTACTTTCTAGTAATTCTTTGGAAATTATTATATGACTAGTTCACCAATTGTTCTTCGTTTACAATGTTGGACTGATCCACCAGAACATCAAAGGATCCTGTGGTGGAGCCAGACCCTAACCCAATACTAGACCATCAATGTCATGAGAAAGAAGAGGCTGGAGCAAATAATTTATCTATTGGCCAAATATCTTTAGCTGGCACAAACTTCCTTGGAATCACTTATGATAGTAACCAAATACATATGCAAAACAAGCACCCTAGTCGTACCTGTCCACCCATCTTTGGTCAGACTTACATCCTTAAATCCTTTTTTTTAGAATTTCGAAGATATCTAATTCAAGAGGTGCAGTTTAGTTACCCCCTCCCTTTGTGGAATAAATAATCGCAACTATAAGTTGGTGCCTTACATAACATTGAATCCATTGGGCTAGAGACAATTCCTTACAGTTGTGAAATATGTTTAACTAGCCTGGTCCATCACCCGCCAACCGTCCACTACAAAGATATTGGGCACATTTACTCTTACCGTCGACGGAGTTCACCCAGAGTGCATTGTCCGACGATCATGCCCTGTGCGCGATCAGATTCACCGCATGTGTCGCTTCCCCCGCTCAGGTCCTGGAAGTTCACCTTCTTCTGCTGGTGCATGCAAGGGCATTGTCCGTGTTATATGCGCCTGTGCGGGGAGTCACTAAAGATCCTGTGCCCGATATCCTGCATGTGTCGCTTTCCCCACTCAGGTCCCTGGAGTTCACCTCTTCCTGGTGCATGTAAGTGCATTGTCCGTTATAATGTGCTGTGCGGGGAGTCACTAAGATTGTGCACACGATATCCTGCATGTGTCGCTTCCCCGCTCAGGTCCTGGAGTTCACCTTCTTCTTCCCTGGTGCATGTAAGGCATTGTCGTGTATAATGCGCTGTGCGGGGAGTCACTAGATCGTGCGTCCGTATCCTGCATTGTCCGTTCCCCAGCTCAGGTCCCTGGAGTTCTCCTTCTCCTGGTGCATGTAAGTGCATTGTCCGTTTATAATGTGCTGTGCGGGAGTCACTAAGATCGTGCACCCGATTCCTGCATGTGTCACTTCCCCCTCAGGTCCCCGGAGTTTCACCTTCTTCTTCCTGGTGCATGTAAGTGCATTGTCCGTGTATAATGCGCTGTGCGGGAGTCACTAAGATCGTGCACCCGATATCCTGCATGTGTCCTTCCTCCTAGCGTCAGTCCCCGGAGTTCACCTTCTTCTTCCTGGTGCATGTAATGCATTGTCTGTGTATATGTGCTGGCGGGGATCCTAAGATCCTGCATCCGATATCCGCATGTGTCGCTTCCCCGCTCAGTCCCCGGAGTTCACCTCTTCTTTCTGGTGCTGTAAGTGCTTGTCTTGCAACTCAATTTGAAACTTAAATCCTGCGCTCAGTCCGAATCAGTCGGTCCGCCGCCGGCCACCCACCGATTTCTGTCGCTTAAATCAGTGCAGCTGTGCCACAATCCGATCAGTGCGACAACATTCCCAGCGCAAACCCCTTGTAAATACCTGTTACAGCTGCACAAATCCCAAAAACCGCGAACAGTCCGGCGAAGTGCGAGCCGCGACCCTTAGTAAATAAGCCCCAATATACGTCAGTGGCAGTATCTTACGTGGCACAAAGGCAACTGACTGCACTGATATTGTTGCATCTCTAGGGTTCATACAGTACAGGAAGGGCAGGGGTGGGGGCTGGTTTCTGGATTTTGTAAGCACCAGGTGTACAAGAGGGTGACATTAACGTGACGCAGCCTGCAGAAGTGTTACTAGTCTGCAGGTCTGTTATAATGATGAACCCGGCGCGGCTTTGCTGAGTAGTTAATGCTCTCGCAAGCTCTTGGGGTGTTTATCACTGATATAAAGCCGCAGAACGGAGAAGAAATGTTCCGCTGACACCAATGCTGTTGGAGGCTTTTCTTATTAATGTTCTGAGCCTGAAGTGCTGTGCACAGGTTTTAGCTCAGAGCGTTATATGTCGAGTCATCAGGGACAAGCGCAATAAGATGTATCACTGTTGCTGCGGCCTATGGGATGTTCACGGTTGTACTACTGGCAGACAGTCTCGCTTCTCCAAAAATAAAAAATGCTGGAAAATCGGGAATTTCCCATTTCTATTTGCTCTAAAGCTTCGCAGTGTTTATCAATGTTAAAGGGAAACTCCAATGCCCAGTGAAACTGAGCTGTAATAGTGATCATGGCTGATATCGGTGCCGTCGCTGATTTTCCTCCTGATTGGTACTAATGCTCCTCCTATAAGAGTTGGATTGCATGTTGCATGAGACGCGCACATCCCACCGAGCTGCAACGCCTGACCTATTGTTCGGGGCAGTTGGTTCCCCTGGTACCTGAGAGGCTGCGGAGCGCAGCCTAGCCCTTAAACGGGTCATGGTTTGTTTGGTCCAGGTGAACAAACCTCATCCACACCGGGCATGTGTCCCGCCAGGTGGTTGCAAGAAAGAGGGAAATGCCAAGGATGATAGTTCTCCCGCTGGGTCCCTCCCGGTCTATTTTTGTATGATGATGGTAGAGGGAGGCCCTTGATGTTAGCGGTTCCCAGGGATCACACGTAGACAAGGGATGTAGAACCATCAGCTCACAGTTCTGTTATACCGGAACACAACCGCACCGCAAAGGCAACAGGTCAAGGTACCATTTCTATCGTCCAGATCCAAGGTAGCTGGATGAAAATGTCTGGCAAAGGATACTCACACACAGTTTCTGTATCTTGAGGGGAGAGGTTGGAAGCTGCTTAGCAGTCATCATAGGCACGTTCTGTTAGGGATCAGGCCGCAGACCTGGTATCTTCAGGCCGTGTGTCTGGATAGCACTCACAGGCAACGCTCTCTTATCATGGATTATGCACACTGATCTGGATCTAGAAAGAACTGGCCCAGAACATTCCAGCCACAGGCCACAACCAAAGGACGCAGTTCTAGGTATCCACCAGGGAACTGGTTACAAATAAATTACATTACTCAATCATTACATATCATTGGTTAACATGTAAACAAACTTCCCAGGCAGCTACAATACCTGCTATAGACAGATCACGGAGCGCTCCAGATATAAGGATTAAACTGATGTAGGTGGCAGTTAAACTCTAACCTGTAGGTTTAGGTCCACGTTAGGTTCTCCTGTAATAATTCACTTTGTCCAATCCTTTATACCAGGAATAGTCCCAGTTGAGTAAATATTAAATCAGTAGCCCCGGTAAAACCATAAAATATATTAGCCAAATATAAGAAATACCACGTCCCGGTCCGGGTATCTATGAGTAATGTCCCTGGTTTATCACGTGGATTTTTGGTGGTACATATCCTTAAATAACTCTTAAAGGGATTGTCACTATCACGAACTTTACCAGTGTAAGTAAAATCCTAAATGGTTCACCCATAGTGAATAGTACTGCCCCTGGTAAAAGTTTGTGTAAAGCCCCCAAGCAAGGCCGGTCACATGACACGTCGGCCTAGAACTGCTGTGACATCCTGCGTGTATTTGTTTCCAGGCAGGTGAAGGGGTTCATGCACACATTACTTTTGGCAACACCCTCTTGGTCTTATCACTCCAAAACAGTTGGTCTGAGGCAGGGTCGGCTTCAGGTTTCAGTAGGCCACTGGGGCACAGAGCCTCACGGGGCCCTTGCAGTGAACCTCACAGCGGCACACACAATTCAGAAAACTAAAACTGTCCCTGTTGCCCCCTCTATGGTATTATTATACAGCCACCCTCAACCCCTATGGATCCATTATATAAAAACCTAATGTGGGCCCCCCAGCAGCTCTAGGCCCTGACACTTTCTGATATACCCAGTGCTGGCGCCGCCCCTAGTTTAAGAGGGATGTTCTTGGCACACCTTCCAACCACTGTTTTGGGAGTGGATATTATGGGGTGGGGCATAACAGTAATTTAGTAATAGACTATAGCTCGCTCTCATTACTTAAGGGGTAAGAAGTGAAAAATAAATCTAATTACAGTGTTATCTGCACTGAGAAATCCCTGAGATGTGGCATCTGGGGGCAATCGTGCCTAAGTGTGCAGGACTCTTCGGCTGCTCAGAAGAGGCCAAAGGTTTAAGGATTGTGGACTCATAGCTAAATTGCATCAAGGGTTTGAGGTTGGAAGGGTGCATTAAGGGTTCTGTGTCAAAAGTTAAAGGGGTTTGCTAATGAAACAAGTTTGTAAGCAGACACTTCATGGTCATCTCTGTGTATGAGTGCTGTGTGCTGACAATGTACCTTAGATTATGAGGGTACATTTTCTACACTTTTATTTAGCTTTGAACATTCATACTTGTATCTGACACTAGAAAAAAGAGAGATAAGGCCGATCAGAGATTATGAGATCCATGAGATGAATTAAAACACAATTGCACGCTCTGCTCTGCTACTCAGCTAAAACACACACAGAATCAGCTCTGCTATATCAGTCCCTCCTGGATAAAGACATTTGGGCTTATTTACAGGTCCTGTGGCCGCACTTCCGTCCAATGTTTTCGGGGATTCGGACTGCTGGGATAGGGATTTAGAAGGGGATTTTGCCGCACACGACGATGATTTTGCCGCAGCTCCGCGACGTTCATTTGACAGAAATCAGGGGGCGTGGCCGATTGACAACCCGACTGTGATTCGTACAACCCCACGGATTTACAATTCATCGGACGATCCGGCGGATTCGGACTGAGCGCGGGATTTAACTTTCAAATTGTGTCGCAAGATCAAGCACTTACATGCACCAGGAAGAAGAAGGTGAACTCCGGGGACCTGAGCGGGGAAGTGACACATGCAGGATATCGGGCGCACCATCTTAGTGAATCGCGGCACAGGGCATTCCGGTCGGACAACGCACTTTCTGTGAACTCCTCCGGACGGGTAAGTAAATGTGCCCCATTAAACCTATATCACTTCTAGGACTCTAGTCAATTATTAAAAGTGGGGTCTACCGGATTCCTCCAGCTGTAATGGTGGCCCAAAGCAGAAAATCAGATTCCAGCTCTCATATTTTAGAAACTAGGCAAAAGAAAACACTGTCCTGATTGGTTGCCCAAAGCATTTTCTCCTGGTCTAAAATAGTCCCTGGACTGTGATTGGTTCCCATTCTCACACGTTGCACCTTGTTATTAAGAGAAATAGTCTACGGAGTGTAGAATGTGTCTTCTTCATGAATAAGTCAGTCTTTATTCCTCTCCATCTAGAAGCGGTGTCGCACTTTATTGAAACCATTTGCAACATCGAGCAGCCGATCGGAGTGTGATGAATTTATAATAGCGACGGCGAGAAGTGAAAGACAATCACAAATGTAGCAAAAACGCATTATGTTAAAATAGTTTGCAGGTGGATAAATAAGTAATAGTGCAGTGAGTTAAAGAAAAGGCAATCAGATGAATAAGAGAATAACGTCTTCATAAAAAGATAATGAAAAGGATCCAAAGATAATGAGAGAGTAGGGGGGTGGATGGAGAGGGGGGGGGGGTGGATATGGGGGAAGGATATGGGGGAAGGGAGAGAGTGGACTGGAAGGAGAAGACAGAGGAAGGGAATATTTGTCAGATGTGTTCCGGAACAGCGCCACCATTGCCTGGAGGTTAAGTCATGTATTGCGGCTTGAATTTCAATAGAGTCCAGTTGAAAGAGTCTCTAATTTTCAATACCAACATGTCCAGGTCAAAAAAGTGGATGGGGCTTTAGTAACGGTGCACCAGTTGCTTACAGTTTATTTTTTTGGGATTTTTACCTAAAAACAGTGTGGGTAATTGTTAGTAAAGTGCTATGGGAACCCATGATTGTAAATCCTATAATGTAAAAAGGCAGCTGGAAAAGGAATGAACAGACACAAACAGTGAGCCTAAAACTAGACCCAACCAGCTGTCCCTACCTACTTCCTGATCCTACACTAGACGGTAGGTGACAACTGACCGATGTTCCCTTTCTGTGCCAAAGTGAAAACACAGGGACAAATACTCGTCAAAACCAAGAAGACAATGCAGTATAGGATCAAGAGACAAACACTTGTCAGAAGATTAACAATAAAGAAGTCCAGTGCGCTCCAAAGAAGACTTTTAGGAAGGGTAGAGAATGAGATATCAGAGTCCTGGTTCAGAGAGTCATTGGGCCGGTCCCCTGACAATCAGAAAAAAAAGATTAGGAGGAAACAAAAATAAGTTGAGAAGGCATTTGTCCATCACAGCCTAGCATAACCGTCTGCAGCCCAGAACAAAATCAACAGGAGACAGAAGGGAGTGGTGGAAATTTCACAAGGAGTGAAATAAGGCAGTGTTCAGACTAGTATGTAAACTAAGTACAAAATCATAGTCAGCAGCAGATAGTCAGATATTACAGGCAGAGAAACCTTAACACTCAGATGTGACATGTCTCTATTTTACAAACAGTAAAGATACTAAAGCTGGGAAGACTTTTTCCCAAGTAAATCAATTTATTTTCGGAAAGTTATAATATGTGGATATATAAACAACCACTGGTTCCCCTAAAAATAAAGGGATTAAGAAAAAATTAAGATAAAAAAGAGTGGACGGGCAATGGACATACCTATACTGCCCGGGGTCCCACCATAATATCATCAACAACATAGCTAAATAAGATCATAGTTTTATGTTTGAAAAATACACTTGTCCTCAAGTTCAACCAAGGAAGGGAGAGGAATGGATGAGGAAGGATTATATGGGAAACCAATTCTATACAACATACCATCAATGTTTTAGTGAAAAACATTTGACCCTTCTTTGAAGCTCTGCTGTCCCTGCGTGTGACCCAGCGCTTGCAGATCTCTGATGTCCCTGCTGTGACCGGACCTGAGCTCTCTGCTGTGACCAGCTCCTGAGCTCTCTGCTGTCCCTACTGTGCTCTGCTCCTGAGCTCTCTGCTGTCCCTGCTGTGACCTGCGCCTGAGCTCTCTGCTGTCCCTGCTGTGACCAGCGCCTGAGCTCTCTGCTGTCCCTGCTGTGACCAGCGCCTGAGCTCTCTGCTGTCCCTGCTGTGACCAGCACCTGAGCTCTCTGCTGTCCCTGGTTCCCTTCTGTGCCAAAGTGTGAAAAACACAGGGGACAAATACTCGGCAAAACAAGAAGACCACAATGAGTATAGGATCAAGAGACAAACAACTTGTCAGAGAAGATAAACAATAAGAAGTCCAAGGGCGCTCCAAGAAGACTTTTAGGAAGGGCTAGAGAGCGAATGAGAGGAGATATAAGGAGTCCTGTGGTAAGAGAAGTCATTGGACCGGTCCCTGACAATCAGAAAAAAAAAGATTAGGAGGAAACAAAAATAAGTTGGAGAAGGCATTTGTCCATCACAGCCTAGCATAACCGTCTGCAGCCCAGAACAAAATAAACGAGAGAACAGAGAGGGAGTGGTGGAAATTCACAAGGATGAAATAAGGCAGTTTCAGACTAGATGTAAAACTAAGTACAAAATCAAGTCGCAGCAGATAGTCAGATATTACAGGCAGAGAAACCTAACATCAGATGTGACATGTCTCTATTTTACAACAGTAAAGATACTACAGCTGGGAAGACTTTTTCCCAAGTAAATCAATTTATTTTCGGAAAGTTATAATATGTGGATATATAAACAACCATGGTTCCCTAAAAATAAAGGAATTAAGAAAAATTAAGATAAAAAAGGAATGAGGGCAAGGACATACCTATACTGCCGGGGTCCACCATACATATCATCAACAACAATAGCTAAATAGTATTCATAGTTTATAGTTGAAAAAAACACTTGTCCATCAAGTTCAACAAGAAGGAAGGGAAGGGATGAGGAAGGGATTAATAGGAAACAATCTTCTATACAACATAAACATCAATTGTATTTGGTTTGTAAAAAGACATTAGACCCTTCTTGAAGCTCTCGCTGTCCCTGCTGTGACCAGCGCTTTGCAGACTCTCTGCTGTCCCTGCCTGTACCTGCGCCTGAGCTCTCTGCTGTGCCTGCGCCTGAGCTCTCATGCTGTCCCTGCTGTGACCAGACGCCTGAGCTCTCTGCTGTCCACCTGCTGTTGACCTGCGCACTGAGCTCGTCTGCTGTCCTGCTGTGACCAGCGGCTGAGCTCTTTGTGTCTGCTTGAACCAGCGCTGAGCTCTTGCTGTCCCTGCTGTGACCAAGCTGCATGAGCTCTCTGCTTGTCCCTGCTGGACTGCGCCTGACTCTCCTGCTTCCCTTGCTGTGATCTGACATGCGCCTGACTCTCCTGCTTCCCTTGCTGTGATCGCGCCTGAGCTTCTCTGTCCCTGCTGTACCAGCGCTGGTTTCTGACCCTGCTGTCCTGCGCCTGACCTCGCTTCCGCGTGATCGCCGAGCCTTACGTCCTCTGTGACGGCAGAGCGCGGCTACATTAGTTCTCATACAGTAAGAATCCCTGTCGCTTCTGGGATACACTTGTTTCCCCACCCCGTCCCGAGAGCAGTGCCCCCTAGTCTCTTTGATTTGATTGTCACTGGAATCACTTATCCACCATATTTGTCGTACATGAACCATTCATTGATTTAATATATTAATCTGTCCCTCGTAGTCGCTCTTTCCAGACTAAATAAATCTAATTGTTTAATACTTTCCCATAACTAAGAAGACCCTCCATATCCCCTTATCATTTTTGGCTCTAGTTGAAACCCTCTCCAGTCCCAGCTTTCCTTAAAGTAGGCAATCAAGACATGGTAGACCTTCAGTGGGATGAGGAATGTCATGGTTTGCGAAAACCCCTAGGAAATGGTTTGTGAGGTAAAACCAACAAGAAATACCGCCCCAGGGACATGTTGTGTGGCTGCATTCGTCACTTTCTTAATGTCGTTACTTCTCTGTAAGAACCATTGGCTCATATCCTTTTAGGGACCGAGTCCCATCAGCTAAACCTCCGGGGTCTTTGATTCTTCAATTAGTGTAAGTAACACAGTGGGCTCTATTTACTAGGGTCGACCGAATTACGACGTTCCGTCAGGTTTGATTTTTTTTTTCCGTTTTTTTTGCCCTGAATTGGTCCAGTTTTTGGCTTGCAACAACTATCGGTATTCATGAGAAGAAATCGAGCAGGCGTGGATGTCGGGACACCCAATGTAATTCGGACAACGCGGAATTTTTAAAACCAAATTGTCGTCGCAACGATCAGCACTAACAACTGCACCGGGGAAGAGAAGAAGGTGAACTCCAGCGGACCTCAGCGGGAAGAGCACAGGCAGGATATCAGTGGGGGCCCGACTTAGTGAATGCGAGTAGGACCGAATCCTCGCGGAACGCACCTGGGGGATCGTTGGCGGGATGGTTAAGTAAATGTGCCCCAGAATGTACACAGCCCAACTCCTTTGGAGTCACCTTCACGCAAACAACTCCTAATGTGTTCTCCCATCAGGCCACCCCGCTCAATGCAAATATCTGGTTAGAAGAAGAAGGAATAATTTTACGGCACCAAGAGAAACGAGATAACAGTCATAATATCACAAATATGTGACAGCCGACAAGCAGAAAACCAATCCGAGGCAAATGAGAAACGAGAAGATTGGTGGGGTGACCAGTGAACCATGGACGATCGGTACAGAGATGAGAGGGCGAAGTGTAAGCGGTCGATACAGAAGACTGGAGATGAGATCAGATCCGCACTGGGGCCGCCTACAGATCGATGAAATCAAGGTGAGGTGTGGAGACAACGGAGGAGGCAAAACATGGAAGAGATGGATGAATGGTATAATTATCTATACGAGAGTAGAAGAGAGATGTCCAGATGTAATACGCATTGTAGGAGGTTCAGACAAGAAGACGACGAGGACAACATAAAACGTCGGAGAAAAATTAGAGTGGGCCGTACCTCATTTCAGAGAGGTTAAAATGGGCAGAATACGGCAGGTTTCCACATGGATCTATTTTTATTATTACAATGTGCTGTAGCCATCCTGACATCCATAAATCTTTTCATGTTACGGTATCGGAGAACTTGGCAGATGACAACCCGATCAAGAATCCACATGAAAGGTCACCTTCCACGTTCATGTTATGGACCAATCTCCTTAAAGGGTTGTTCTAAGGGCTAAAAAAAAATGAAACAATGGTGTAAAAACAACAAACAAAGCCTTGGCTACCAGTTGTATCTCCAGCAAGTGGCAGCGTTTAGATCTCTGGTGGTGCTCCCAACTAATGTAAGAACAGTCAATCAACGCAACCATAACGCGTCGGTGTTCACCAGATGAATACAGCAAGGCCCTCGAGGTATTAGAAATCCTCCTGCTTTGGTGTCCTTCTTAGACACATCTAATAAATGTATAATATAACCTTTGAAGAAAAGCAGCCCTGCAGGACTTCCTAGGCCAAAGGTCGAGACCTTGGAACTGGTGGTCATACAAGTGTCTTGGGGGACCTCTTTGTGTATACCCGCAGTCATTGGCAGATGAGGTTAGAAAGGGCGGAAGTTTTAGCTTTGGGTCCCAGATGATGTTTGTCACTTTGTATGATGATTCATATCGCACTGTGTCACGGTTCCCCCACGTGATCCAATGTCATCAGATTCCGGGCATCCTCATGCCCTGCTTTCTGGCGTGGTCCCAGTTCAGTATCCCCGGGCTAGACTACGCCACTCCACGCTGCCTCGCTCACGGAGCCAACTAGGCAGTGTGCGCGTTTCCGCTGTCAAAATTAAGAGGGCCAGCAATCTTGTGATTGGAGACTGGTTAATCTGGCTCGCTACTAATCCCGAGACCTCCCTCCTGCCTCGCGATCTTCAGCTGATTTCTGCAGAAGTGAAAGCCCTCCAGTGTTCAATGTGTTTCCAGTGTTCTTTCCTCCCGTTTCCTGCCGATGGCTATTCTTCTTTCAGCGTGCTTCCAGTTTTCCTAACCCAAGCTTCCCCAAAGCTTGTCCAGTCCATCTGCCTGCCCTGTAAACCGTGAGTTCCAGAGTATCTCCCACACTTTCTCTCCCACTTGTCATCCAAGACTTGGACGTGTCCTGCATCACTACCTTAGGCTGCCACTGCAGTCCTAGTCCACCCAGACCGGGACGACCTGGTGGCCACCCCTTCTGGCGAGACCAGGGTGCCACTTAGACACTCCGGTCCCGTGGTGTGGCTCTACCATCAACTCCCGCGGTGGTCCAGATGGGTCCACAGACGGCTCCTTCTGACTCTCCCCAAAGAGACTCCAATGAGTAGGAGATATATAGGGAGGGAGGGCGCCTGAGCTCTCTGCTGTCCCTGCTGTGACCTGCGCCTGAGCTCGGCTATTCCACAGATTGACAGTTCTCCTAGTAAAGAAGCCCTGTCGCCTCTGGTGATTAAACCTTGTTTCCTCCAGACGGTGACAGTGCCCCCTCGTCTTTTGATTTGATTTAATCTGAAACAACTTTCCACCATATTTTTTGTATAGACCATTCATATATTTATATAAATTAATCATGTCTCCTCGTAGTCGTCTCTTTTCCAGACTAAATAAATCTAGTTGTTTTAATCTTTCCTCATAACTAAGACCCTCCATACCCCTTATCAGTTTTGTGGCTCTATGTTGAACCCTCTCCAGCTCCAGGGTATCCTTAAATAGGCAATCAAGAGCATGGAGACTTCAGTGGGATTGAGAATGTAGGGTTTGCGAAACCCTAATGGAATATGGTGAGTTAAACCCACAAGAAATACGCCCCAGGGACATGTTAGTGGCTGCATCGTCACTTCTTAATGCAGTCTTCTTCTGCTGAACCATAGGCTCATTATCCTTTTAGGGACTGGAGTCCATCAGCTGAACCTCTGGTTCTTTGATTCTCCAATTAGTGTAAATAACACAGTGGGGCTCATTTACTAAGGGTCCGAATTACGCATTTCCGTCGGGTTTCGCGTTTTTTTCCGTTTTGCCCTGAATTGTTTTTGCTGCACGCGATCGGATTGTGATGCATCAGAGCCGGCTTGCATGAGACACAAATCGAGGGGCGTGGATGTCAGACAACCCGACTGATTCGGACAAACCGCGGAATTTAAAAACCAAATTGTGTCGCACGATCAGCACTTACATGCACCGGGAAGTAGATGGTGAACTCCAGCGCACCTTAGCGGGGGAAGAGACACATGCAGGATATCAGGGGGCACGATCTTAGTGAATCAAGGCAGACCCGAATCCTCGTTGGACAACGCACCTCGGGGATCGCAATAGGACTGGGTAAGTAAATGTGCCCCAGGATGTCACAGCTCCAACCACTTTGGAGTCACCTTCACGTCAAACATCCTAGTGTTGGATCTCCCATCAGGCCACCCACGTCAATGCAAAATATGAGGTAGAAGAGAAGGAATTTTTACGCCACAAGAGAAAGAGAACGAGATAAAAGTCATATATATCACAAATATTGTGACAGCCGAAAGCAGAAACAATCCGAGGCAAATGAAGATGGAGATAGTGTGTGGTGAGTGAACATGACAGATCGGATACAGAGATGAGAGGGCGAATGGAAGCGGAGATACAAGAAGATGGAGATGGAGATCAGATCCGCATGGGGCGCCTGACAGATCCGATGAAATCAAGGTCAGGTGTGGAGACAACGGAGGAGGCAAAACATGGAGAGATGGATGGGAATGGCTGTAACTTATCTATACAGAGAGAGAGAGAGAGATGTCAGATGTAATACGCATTGTAGATGGAGGTCAGACCAAGAGACGACGGGACACATAAAACGTCTGGAGAAAATTAGAGTGGCCGTAACTCATTTTAAAGAGGAGTAAAATGGGCAATAACGGGCAGGTTCCACATGGATCTATTATTTATTATTACAATGTGCTGGTAGCAGTCCTGACATCCATATATCTTTCATGGTTACGTATCTGGAGAACTTTGCAGATGACAACCGATCAAGAATCCAACATGAAGGTCACCTTCCACGTTCATGTTATGACAATCTCCTTAAAGGGTTGTTCTAAGGGCTAAAAAAAATGAAGACAAGGGTGTAAAAAACAACAAACAAAGCCTTGGCTACCAGTTGTATCTCCAGCCATGGCAGCTTTAGATCTCTGGTGGTGCTCCCCACCATTGTAAGAACATCAAGTCAACGCAACCATCAACCTCGGTGGTTCACCAGATGAAATCAGCAAGGCCCCCTCAGTATTTAGAAATCCCTCCTGCTTTTGTCCTTTCTTAGACACGATCTATAAATGTATAATACAACCTTTGAAGAAAAGCCCTCCCTCCCTATATATCTCCTACTCATTGGAGTCTCTTTGGGGAGAGTCAGAAGGAGCCGTCTGTGGACCCTCTGGACCACCGCGGAGTTGATGGTACAGCCACACCCGGGACCGAGTCTAAGTGGCACCTGGTCTTCGCCAGAAGGGGTGCCACCAGGTCGTCCACGGGTGGGACTAGGACTGCAGTGGCAGCCAAGGTAGTGATGCAGGACACAGTCCCAGTCTTGGATGACAGTGGGAAAAGTTTGGGAGATACCTGGAACTCACGTACAGGCAGGCAGGAATGGACTGGAAACTTTGGAAGCTTGGTTTAGGAAACCTGGAAGCCGCTTGAGAAGACATGCCATCTGGCAGGAACACGGAGGAACACTGGAAACACATGAACACTGGAGGGCTTTCACTTTGCAGAAAATCATGCTGAAGATCCGGCGAGGCAGGAAGGGAGGTCCGGATTATAAGCGAGCCAGATTAACCACCCAATCACAAGGATGCTGGCCCTTTAAATTTGACAGCGGAACACGCGCACACTGCCTAGTTGATCCGAGCAGCAGCGTGGATTGGCGAGTAGCCCGGGGATACTGCCAGGGACCACGCCAGAAAGAGGGGCATGGGTGTGCCCGCGATCTGAGACATGGATCACGTGGGGGAACCCCGTGACACAGTGCAGATATGACATCATCACAAAGTGACAACATCATCTGGTTGACCCAAAGCTCAACTTCGCCCTTCTCTAACCTCATCTGCCAATGACTGGGGTCTACACAAAGAGGTCCCCTCAAGAACTTGTAATGACCACCAGTTCAAATGGTCCTCGATCCTTTGGCCTATGGAAGTCCTCAGGGCTTGTATCTCCAGCCATGGCAGCTTTAGATCTCTGGTGGTGCTCCCCACTATTGTAAGAACATCAAGTCAACGCAACCATCAACCGCAGTGGTTCACCAGATGAAATCAGCAAGGCCTCTTTGGTATTTAGAAATCCCTCCTGCTTTTGTCCATTCTTAGACACGATCTATAAATGTATAATACAACCTTTGAAGAAAAGCAGCCCTGAGGACTTCCAGAGCCCAAAGGATCCGAGGACCCATTTGAACTGACCTGCGCCTGAGCTCTCTGCTGTCCCTTGCTGTGATCAGCGCCTGGCTCTTGCTGTCCATGCTGGACCTGCGCCTGGAGCTCGGCTATTCACAGATTGACAGTTCTCATAGTAAAGAAGCCCTGTCGCCTCTGGGATTACACTTGTTTCCTCCAGACGGAGACAGTGCCCCCTCGTCTTTTGATTTGATTTGATCGGAACAACTTACCACCATATTTTCTGTATGAACCATTCATTGATTTAATATAAATTAATCATGTCCCTCGTTAGTCGTCTCTTTCCAGACTAAATAAATCTAATTGTTTTTTAATCTTTCCCTATAACTAAGACCCTCCATACCCCTTATCATTTTTGTGGCTCTACGTTGAACCCTCTCCAGTCCCAGGGCTTCCTTAAATAGGCAATCAGAGCATGGAAACTTCAGTGGGATGAGAATGTAGGGTTTGCGAAACCCTAAGGAATATGGTGAGGTAAACCCACAAGAAATCCGCCCAGGGACAGTTGGTGGCTGCATCGTCACTTC
Organism: Engystomops pustulosus; assembly: GCA_019512145.1. NCBI lineage: Eukaryota > Metazoa > Chordata > Amphibia > Anura > Leptodactylidae > Engystomops > Engystomops pustulosus. The sequence goes on along the minus strand of WNYA01000492.1, from coordinate 10,194 downwards.
TTATGCAGTCTTCCTCTGCTGAACCATTGGCTCATATCCTTTTAGGGACCGAGTCCATCAGCTAACCTCTGGTTCTTTGATTTTCAATTAGTGTAAGTAACACAGTGGGGCCATTTACTAAGGGTCCGAATTACGCATTTCCGTCAGGTTTTGCATTTTTTTCCGTTTTTTTGCCCTGAATTGTCCAGGTTTTTGCTGCACGCGATCGGATTCATGCGACAGAAATCGAAGAGGCGTGGATGTCGGACACCCAACTGATTCGGGGCAAACCGCGGAATTAAAAACCAAATTGTGTCGCACGATCAGCACTCACATGCACCGGAAGAAGAAGGTGAACTCCAGGGACATCAGCGGGGGAAGAGCACATGCAGGATATCAGGGGGCACGCATCTTAGTGAATCGCGTAGTAGACCGAATCTGGCGGACAAGCACTTGGGGATCGTGTGCGGGATGGGTAAGTAAATGTGCCCCAGAATGTCACAGCTCCAACCACTTTGGGTCACCTTCACGTCAAACATCCTTGTGGATCTCCCATCAGGCCACCCACGTCAATGCAAATATCGGTGTAGAAGAAGAGAAGGAATTTTACGGCACAAGAGAACGAGATAAAAGTCATATCTATCACATATTGTGACAGCCGAAAGCAGAAACAATCCAGGCAAATGAAGAGAGGATGGTGTGTGGTGAGTGAACAGACAGATCGGATACAGAGATGAGAGGGCGAATGGAAGCGGAGATACAAGAAGATGGAGATGGAGATCAGATCCGCATGGGGCGCCTGACAGATCGATGAAATCAAGGTCAGGTGTGGAGACAACGGAGGAGGCAAAACATGGAGAGATGGATGGAATGGCAGTAACTTATCTATACAGAGAGAGAGAGAGAGATGTCGATGAATACGCATGTAGAGGAGTCAGACCAAGAGACGACGGGACACATAAAACGTCTGGAGAAAATTAGAGTGGGCCGTAACTCATTTTAAAGAGAGGTAAAATGGGCAATAGCGGCAGGTTCCATGGATCTATTATATTTATTACAATGTGCCTGGTAGCATCTGACAACCATAAATCTTTCATGGTTTACGATTCTGGAGAACTTTGCAGATGACAACCGATCAAGAATCCAACATGAAGGGCACCTCACGTTCAGTTATGACAATCTCCTAAAGGGGTGTTCTAAGGATAAAAAAAATGAAGACAATGGTGTAAAAAACAACAAACAAGCCTTGGCTACCAGTTGTATCTCCAGCCATGGCAGCTTAGATCTCTGGTGGTGCTCCCCACTAATGTAAGAACATCAAGTCAACGCACCATCAACCGCGGTGGTCACCAGAGAAATCAGCAGGCCCCTCAGTATTTAGAAATCCCTCCTGCTTTTGTCCTTTCTTAGACACGATCTATAAATGTATAATACAACCTTTGAAGAAAAGCAGCCCTGAGGACTTCCAGAGCCCAAAGGATCCGAGGACCATTTTTGAACTAGTGGTCATTACAAGTTTCTTGCGGGGACCTCTTTGTGTAGACCCCAGTCATTGGCAGGATGAGGTTAGAGAAGGGCGGAAGTTGAGCTTTGGGTCAACCAGATGATGTTGTCAACTTTGTGATGATGTCATTATCTGCACTGCTGTCACGGGTTCCCCCACGTGATCCATGTCTCAGATCGCGGGCACACCCATGCCCCTCTTTCTGGCGTGGTCCTCGCTGCAGTATCCCCGGGCCTATACTCGCCACTCCACGCTCCTGCTCCGGATCCAACTAGACCGTGCGCGCAGTCCCGCTGTCAAGATTTAAAGGGCCAGCATCCTTGTGATTGGCGCTGGTTAATCTGGCTCCGCTTATAATCCGGCACCTCCCTTCCTGCCTCGCCGGATCTTCAGCATCATTTCCTGCAAAAACACCTCCAGTGTTCACTGTGTTTCCAGTGTTCCTCCGTGTTCCTGTCAGCTGGCATGTCTTCTCAAGCGGCTTCCATGGTTTCCTAAACCAAGCTTCCCAAAGCTGTTCCAGTCCATTCCTGCCTGCCTGTACCGTGAGTTCCAGCGTATCCTCCCAAACTGTTCTCCCACTGTCATCCAAGACTTGGACTGTGTCCTGCATCACTACCTTGGCTGCCACTGCAGTCCTAGTCCCACCCGTGGGACGACCTGGTGGCACCCCTTCTGGCGAAGACCAGGTGCCACTTAGACTCCGGTCCCGGGTGTTGGCTAGTACCATCACCTCCCGCGGTGGTCCAGAGGGTCCACAGACGGCTCCTTCCAGACTCTTCCCAAAGAGACTCCCAGCGAGACCCCATTCTTGCGTGGCAACTGCTTTTTGTTAAAGGAGCCATGTTGCGTAAATGAGAATGAGGAGCAATTCTAGAGACAGAGCAGTTTTGCCTAAATGTGACCAAGGGCTTAACCGAGCTGTAGAATAGGAAGTGCTTGCAATCCAACCTTGGATTTGGATCTAAGATGGGCTCCAAAGGTTCTTCTACTCCATATGAGGAGCCCTGTACTATGAATGATTTGTGCACCTAAGAGGTAAGGTTTACGGTAAGTTACAACATTACAGGAACTTATACCTGGGGGCCGGGGACATGTGGTCCCTATAGGTTGTCTACATCAGACCAACACTATGAACGATGAAGGATAATTTGGGGGCCCCATTATATTTTATGCTTTGGAATCATATTAAAGAGAACCTGTCACCAGGTTTTAACCCATTAAGCTACTGGTCCCCTCAGGTAGAGTATGAAATGTTCTTTCTAGATTTCTCACTTTTATGTGAAATCTCACTTGTTTTCCTCAAAGTCAGGACAAATATGACTCATCTCATCTCATTTTCACATGAGGGTCTATCCATATGTCCCTATCTTCTGTTCCATAGCACATGTTTTTGTGTCATGTTAAAGATAAGAGTTTCTTCTTTCAAATTCCATCAGGCTTGTGGTTTTAGAGGCTACAGAGCCGGAGATACAGGCAGCTAAATGCAAAGTTGGAAAACCAATTCCCGACTGTTTTTTACCTGCCTGTATGTCCAATTCTGCAGCTCACAAACTGCAAGGTGTTATGGGACATAAAAGTTGAGATTTTAATATGAAACAAAAACATGTTTCTAGGAGGCTTCATCTGAACGTTATCTGGGAAGGTTGGAAAGATTTTCAGTGCTCCCCGAGGTTCTCTACATTCCATTAAGCTCCTTCAATTGTACGGCTTGCAATGCATTCTGGGAATATCCCTCTTTGTCTTTTTCCTTATTCCTTTTTCTTAATTTTCTCTCTTTTTCTCTTTTTTCCCAATATTCCACCTTCCGATACTTCCGATCCCGATGATGTTCTTATACCTTGAGCTCCTCCCTAGGTCGCAGGTGAAAAATGACTAAATGTTGGGGGGGGCAGAATATTCTGTGATTTACCAATATACATCTATTAATAGTTCTGCTCCGCTTTCCTGATATGTAAAGTGAAGCCTCCTGTCTTTTACCTCATCAGCCGGAGATTCCTGACCATAAAATGGCCGCAGATGGAGAGTCATGTGATCTCTAACTGTACATGAACAATCGCCCTGCCAGGACCTTATGATATTATTCATGAATATAAGACCAAGGTCCTGGCAGGGCAATTGCTTATGGACAGATAGAGATTATTTATTTGAGATGTTATGAAGATTTTATATTTTTCCTATTTGTCCTGAGACCTCCAATGCTTTTACTTATTGATTCATTTTGCTTTATTTTATGCCTATATTTATAATTGGCTAGGATTTATTGATTCCTTGCACAAGCTCCTGTACTTTATTCATTCTGTTTTAACAGAAACATGTCTCTAGGTGCTGTATAACAGAAGACCAGGGGCATCTGAAGTGACACAACCCCTGCAACCACTAAACGTGACTCATCTTGTGAAAATGTGACGAGAAGAGTCATTTTTGCCTAACTTTGGAGGAGATTTTTTTATAGGTAAACGGGTGAGATTTCACATAAAAGAGGGAATTCTAGAAAGGACATTTCATCCCCTGCCTGGGGGGCTGGGAGTTTAGTGGGTCAAAACCTGCTGACAAGTTCCCTTTAAGCTATGGGACTGATTGGCACCAACAATCGCTAAAAACTACTCATCCTTTGATGCCCCTTTTTTTACGTTTTTAGAGGCTCAGGTTTTGGCGCATGCGCAGAGGCAATCCACCATTTACAGAGGGATCATGCTAATGTGCGGTACTGGGAATAGCCTGGCGCACATATCATACCACCAATCATCTTCCCCACGCTGAGCTCTCCAGGCCCTGGCAGCCAGGACATAGCGCGACCAGCACAGTCTGTAAGTGACATATCATAGCTGCCTGCATCAGCAGCCCATAAGATGTTGCCTCCCTCCTCATCCAGCAGGGGGCGCCGCCTGAGGCAGTTGTCTCACCTTGCCTCATGGGTGGTTCTATGCCATTCCTAGCAAAAAAAGGGCTTAGGGCAGCACATTGGGGAAGCAAATATGAGTAATTATAAAAAAATAATGAATAACTCCCAGTTAATCTATTATTATAATTATTATTATTATTATTATTATTATTATTATTATGAATCATTATGTACTGTATATGTTCTCTTTTAGGAAAAATCTCTATTTTTGGTTACATTTCAGAGGTGATTAGTGCGGTCCATATACCCGCCGTGTATCTATACGGCCAGTGAATGCTATACGGTACTGTATAGCCAGAACAAAACCGTTTCCACGACAACAGGGTTTTAAGCCATTAACCACTTCAGTGCGCAGTATTTGCCGCGCAGCGTACTGTAAAAAAAAAAAAATCCGGAGCGCTTTGAACTCGGGAAATTACAGCAACATGATAGCATCCCGTCTGCTGTGACACTGAGCAGTGAGAGATGACAAATAGAAGGGAGATCTGGTGACAGCTGTAATCGCAGAGACAATCCCGCGCTTTGCTTCCTGACATCAAAAGTAATGTTTAGCCTATGGTACCGCACGCAATTGTATCTCCTCCGAATATTTCACCTAATAAGAAGCATTTACAGATAACATAAAAGAGAACCCGTCAGCAGGATGGAGCATCGCATTGCAGAGCCGGACATACATAGAGGGGCAACAACAAATATATGGCCCGTATCAGGAGCTGCCTGACACGATTGACCTTGAACGTGTTACGTGGGGCTTATTCTGTAGGATAATAGGTTGGATTTGGATCTATTGGGGCTCATTTACTAATCGCGCACTTTCGTTGGGTTTCCCGTCGATTTCCGATTTGCCCTGAATTACCTTGGGATTTTGGCGTACGTGATCGGATTGTGTAGCATCGGCGCCGGCTTTCACGCGAAATCAGGGGGGCGTGGCCATCGGAAAACCCGACGGATTGGGAAAAACCGCAGAATTTAAAAAAATTATATGTGTCGCAAGATCAGCACTTACATGCACCAGGAAGAAGCAGGTGAACTCCGGCGGACCTTGGCGCAACAGCGACACCTGCTGCATATCGGGCGCACGATCTTAGTGAATCCCGGCAGACCCGAATCCTCGAAGGAGAACGCAACGGGGGATCGCGACTGGATCGGGTAAGTAAATGTGCCCCATTGCGATGATTCTATGTGGCTGAATGGAGTAAATCTATTAAAAGGAAATTTACCACCAGGATGAAGGATTGTAAACCCAGCACACTGACATACAGGTGTGCGCCCCGTCTGGCAGGATCTGTTCTTCTTAGCTTCTAATGTCATTGGGTTTTTTTGAAGGCTTTTAAAATTATTCAAATGAACCTAAGGGGCCATAATTCAGGCATCCGCTTTACATAGAGCTGAGCTGCTGTATCTAAGCTGCCATTATATAGGCATCCACCTTACCTTATAGAGCTGAGTTGCTGTGGTCCTAAATTTGTAAAGGATTGTAAACCCAGCACACTGACATACTGGCAGGATCAGTTCTTCTTAGCTTCTAAAGGCTTTTAAAATTATTTTTTTTAAGGCTTTTAAAATTAATCAAATGAGACTGAGGGGCTTCAGACTCATTTGCATAATTTATAAAGTATTTTTTTTTTCTTTAAAACAAGGGCATAAGAAGCTAAAAGAAGATCTCCTGGCAGAGCGGGCACACACCAATATGTCAGTGTGCTTGGTGTACAATCCATCATCCTGGTGGTAGATTTCCTTTAAGATAAATAGTTAGGATCATCTGCATTAGTGTTTTTTGGTGCCTTTGTGGTTCGTGTTCCGGCTCCGGTGTTCCGTGTTCCTGTGTTCCCGTTTCCCTCCGCATTGATCTCCTGTTGCTGACCCCGGATTTGGACTTTGACCTTGCACCTCTGCCACCTGTCCTGACTACCACTCTGCTCCTGAACACCAATTCTGTACCACGACCTTGGCTGCCACCGTGGGCTGGTCGCACCTGTGGAATGACCTGGTGGCACCACACCTCAGCAAGACCATCCCGCTTTGTGGCGGTGGTCCAGGGGGTCCACTGATCCTGAACTTTGACAGTGTGTATGAACATGTGTGCATTGTGTATATATGTGTGTATTGTCTGTATTATGTGTATATATATATATACATATATATATATATATATATATATATATATATATTTATTGTGTGTATGTATATGTGTGTATTGTGTATGTATGCAATTTGTGTGTGCTTGTACATGTAAGTATTGTGTGTATAGTATGTATGTATTTCTGTGCATTTTGTGTGTGTATTTATGTTTATTGTGTGTATTATGTGTGTATATGTTTGTATTGTTTTTTTTTTTTTACATGTGTGCAATGTTCTCATGCATGTCTGTGGTTAATAATAGGTTTGCAGTACAGTGCTTCTATATGCAGTGGGGCTTATTTACTAAGGGTCCCGCGGACGCATTTCCGTCGGGTTTTTCCGACTTTTCAGGGATTGTGCCTCCGGGACAGGTATTTGAAAGAGGATTGTGTCGCACGCGAACAGATTTTAGCAGAGCTGTGCCGACTTTCATGCGACACAAATCAGGGGGCGGCCGTCGACGATCCGAGGGATTTGGACTGAGCGTGGGATTGAACATTAAAATTTGTGTCGCATCCAATGCACTTACATGCACCAGGAAGAAGAAGGTGAACTCCGGGGACCTGAGCGGGGAAGCAACACATGCAGGATATCGGACGTACAATCTTCGTGAATTGCGGCCGATGGGCATTCCAGCGGACATTCCGGATCGGGGATCGCGCAGGACCGAGTAAGCAAATGTGCCCCAGTATGTGTATGGTATAGCGTCACTATATATAGGTATGTGGTATAGCAGTAATGTGTATTAAGCCATACAGTCATGGCCATAAGTTTTGAGAATGATACATTACATTATACATTATGTAACATATGTTAATTTTTACAAAGTTTACTGCATCAGGTTTTATAATGGCAATTTGCATATACTCCAGAATGTTAGAAAGAGTGATCAGCTTAACAGCAATTCATTGCAAAGTCAATATTTACCTAGGAAATGAACTTTTTCCCCCAAAACACATTTCACCTTCATTGCAGGCGCCATAAAAGGAGCAGCTACCATGGTGTCAGTGATTGCTCCAGTAACACAGGTGCGGGGGCTGATGAGGACAGGGCTGGAGATCAATCTGTCATGATTAACTAAGAATCACACAGCTGGACACTTTACAAGGAGGCTGGGGCTTGGCATTATTGTTTCTCTTCTGGTAACCATGGTTATCTCTAAAGAAACACGTGCAGTCATCATCGCACTGCACAAAACTGTCCGAACAGGGAAGAGTATCACAGCTAGAAAGATTGCACCTCAGTCACCAATCTATCGCATCATCAAGGAAGTCAAGGAGAGAGGGTCCATTGTTACCAAAAAGGCTCCAGGACCCCAAGAAGGACCAGAAAGTGTCAGGAGCGTCTCTTACAAGTGTCTCAGCTTGGGGATGGGGCTCCCAGCAGTGCAGAGCTTGCTCAGGAATGGCCGCTGCAGGTGTGAGGCATCTGCACGCACTGTGACACTGCGGAGACTCCTGGAGCAAGGCCTGGTGTCAAGGAGGGGAGAAAAGAAGCCGCTTCTCTCCAGAAACCATCAGGGACAGACTGATATTCTGCAGCAGGTGCAGGGAGTGGACTGCTGAGGACTGGGGGAAAGGCATTTCTCTGATGAATCCCCTTTCCGATCGTTTGGAACATCTGGAAAACATCTTGTTGGGAGAAGACAAGGTGAGCGATACCACCAGTCTTGTCTCCTGTCACCTGTACAGCCTCCTGCAGCCATTCATGTGTGGGGCGGCTTCTCAGCCAAGGGAATCGGCTCTCTCACAGTCTTGCCTAAAAACACCTCCATGAATAAAGAATGGGACCAGAATGTCCTCCAAGAGCAACTTCTCCCAACCCTCCAGGAGCAGTTTGGTGATGAACAATGCCTTCTCCAGCATGATGGAGCACCTGCCATAAAGCAAAGGGGAGAACTAAATGGCTCAGGGAACAAAAGAGAGATTTTGGGTCCATGGCCTGGAAACTCCCCAGATCTTATCCCATTGAGAACTTGTGGTCAATCATCAAGAGACGGGGGGACAAACAAAAACCAACAAATTGTGACACGATGCAGCAGTGATTGTGCAGGAATGGACGGCGATCAGTCAGGATTTGGTCCAGAAGGTGATTGAGAGCTGCCAGGGAGAATTGCAGAGGTCCTGAAGAAGAAGGAGAGGTCCTGCAGATACTGACTCGCTGCAGTAACTCCTTCTCACTGACAATAAAAGCTTTTGTGTTCCCCATAATATGATTGCACTTGTATTTCTGTATGTGATAAACATCTGACAAACCAGAGGGACACATCATGTGACAAGAGAAGATTTGTGTCACTCTCACAACTTATGGCCATGACTGTAGTCCGTGTCTGTGAACAATTCTAAGATTCCTTGGTGCCTGATAGAGGAAAGCGGGCGAAGCTTTGTGCCTGCATCAGGGGCTCTGGCACATTTCGGGTGCACGGTGGGAGCGTTCCCACACCTGCCTCACAGCCTTTCAATGCACTAAAATCCTTCAAGACGAAAAGAATCATAGGGAGTAAAAATTAATGATCAAGAAAATTAACATTGGTAATTGAAAAACCCTGTTTGACGCGATTAACCGGTCCCCCGGGAAGGAGCTGATTTGCTGCTACAAATTCCAGTCCTTTAATTCTGCGCTGAGCCGGAGTGTAACTCCACATCCAAATGGCAGTCAATAAAGTTTTTATTTGCGGAGCACCCTAGGAATTTGGCTGGTGCGGTGCAATGTGCGCAGCTCCGTCCCCCTCCAGATGCTGGGCGAGCCGGGCAGGAGGGGGGAAGCTATTTCAGCACTTTGGACGGCTCCACGTGAGTGCGGGCGCCATTGCTGGAAATCGATAGATACAGCCGGAGTGAACTGTAAATTAGATTGTCTTCCCCACCCGGTGACATTTCTCTTTTGTAGGCCTCATCACTACGGTGACAGCTGACTCCGGCCCCCGAGGGGGTCTCCGCATTATTTGTTCTACATTATCTCAAGTTGTTGGAAGCTGAAAAAGGTCATCATATCGGAGCCAGCCATAAATCAGGGGAGAGAGGATGCGGGCACAGTGTGCCAGGCCCAATTTACAGAAGGTGAATCCTTCGCCCCCACAAATACGGCGAGATGTTACCTTGCTGGAGGCGCTGGGAGGAGGATGAGCCCTTCACTCAGCATATTAATGAGATGGCGCCTGACTGGCTCAGGGAGTAACGCTAGTCAGGGCTTATGTACGGATCTACTATGAGTTATATGCTGAGTACTACTACACAGCAGCAACATAGTCCTGAAGTACCACATCCAGTGGTGGACTATATTATCGGCGGTTTGGGCAGCAGCCCGGGACTCAAGCCTTCTAGGGGGCCCATGGCCACCCAAACTACCCAATTCATTTTACAGTGAGAAGGACCTTCCCCATCGAAATTCTCGAAAGCATCTGTTCCTGGTCTCAGTACACAAGAGCCATTGCAGGACCTTTGAAGGTCCTCCAAAGGTCCTGTAACCGCAGTCTGAAAGCAGCAGAAGGAATGCATCCATCATTCCCCAAGAAGCTAAATCTAGCACAATGAGGCACATTAACTAGCGATTCACTAAGATCGAGTGCCCGATTTCCTGCATGTGTCGCTTCCCCGCTCAGGTCCCCGGAGTTCACCTTCTTCTTCCTGGTGCATGTAAGTGCATTGTCCGTGTATAATGCGCTGTGCGGGGAGTCACTAAGATC